>JANRGW010035003.1:0-57500 GCA_024733675.1 Psilopsiagon aymara
ACACTGCCAGGGATGGGGCAGCCACAGCTTCTCTGGGCACCCTGTGCCAGCGCCTCAGCACCCTCACAGGGAAGGATGATGCTTTAACCCAGCCCCACATGTTTCTTCCCCAGTCTGCCCTTCAGTAAACCTGTGTACAACCAGCCTCAAAGAAACGGCTCAGGAAGCCACGCTAAGGTACAACCTCACGATGAATGAGAAACCCACAACCACTCCCTGCACACTGCCAGGGCTTCTCTGCCAGGGGACACTGTCCTGTCCCCACTCGCTCCTGCAGCAGCCCTGGTGGGATCTGGCTGACAGGACAAACCCTGATATGATCCCGTCACCAGTGGCTCTTCCCTTCCCGGCACACACTGGGATGTAGGGGAGTTAAAGCAGCTTGTGAGGCTAATCCCTATTTATCTCCTTGGTGAACAGACTTTCTAAAATGACACTGTTTGCATGCTTAAAGCTCCAAATCTGACTTTCCTTGACAGCAGCCATCTCAGGAATCCCAATGAGGTTTATTTTTGGCAGTTGAGCCCTCACAGAATAAGCTTCACTGCATGTGTGGTTTTCAGTGCACCAATGCAATTCTGCAGAGGAGTAAAACCAGGGACCCAAGTTGTTCTGCACAGCCTGGTGATGGGATCCTCAGCTTTACTCCCAGGTTAGATACAGAGGGCAAAAGATAATCAAGCCAAAACTGTATTTCCTTACTTTCTTCCCCCACACCTCCACCACCCCTAAGACTTTTAGAAGACATAGCAGGTATTAGAAAACATTTTTCCTTCTTCTAGCACCCCATATGTGACAACATGTAGCTCACAGTGTCCACTCCAATACTCTGATTTTATGGGAGAAAGCATCTATGTGCTTTTTGGTGACCAGCCAGTCACAGTCAGAAAGAGCCAGAAATACAAACAGGATAAATTGCTTTATCATTAAATACTATGGCTGTTTAAAATTCAGCTGTAAAGAAAAACATTGCTACTCAAAGGTGGAGTCTGAGCTGACAAATCCAACTGCCACAAGTAGACAAGCTTCAAACATGACTTCTTTAAAAACTGCAGCTGGAATTAACCTACAGGACTTGCGCTACAAACACGTATCACAGAACCCCAGACTGGCTTGGGTTTTCAAACGGGACGGATGCAGCAGCAGGTCCGGGTTTTGTCTGGTGGGACAGGACACTCTGGAGCACAGTGATGGTGGCAGTGGGGACATGCAGACTCTCTGGTTGGGGTCAAGCTCATACAGTTCTGCAAGGGTCTGAGGGCAGGAATCCCACTGCCACAAACCACCTACCATTATTCACATGTTTTAAAATAAGATGGGAATGACATCTCATGTACTGACAGCATGTTCTGCTTTGCTCTACCTTTCCAAGCCCTCTTCTTCATAAGGTTTTTTTAATCCTACCAATTCAAGGTTGAATTCTTTCTTTTTCTTTTCATGCCACTGAGGTGCACAGTGTCTATGGTAGATCTTGTTCATTAATGTATCAAGGAATCTTATTTTGTATTACTCCCATATCTTGATGTTATCTAAAGCTTCTTAGATAGTAGGAGAGAAATTACAAGGTTCATAATTTCCCTCATACATGTAACAAAAATGATAAAGCATGAAATTGCAGAGCTGTGACTGATTTTCTATACAACTTCAACAACTTCCAGCAGGCTGTAGCAGAGATGAGGTTGGTTGCGGTCTGTGCCTTCAGATCTGTGTTCATCTGTGCATGCAAGTGTATATAATTATAAACTTTTATATGTATTTTGAATATATCAAATACATCACACTTGGGTGAAAAACAACATTGAAAGACCAGATAAAGGTGTTCCTAGAGGATGCAGTGTGTCTGCAGCAGATTTGGAATTACACTGGAATTGGTCAAGCACCAGACAGCTCTTTAACGGGCTCTGCTTGAACAAGCAGACGAAAGAAGGGATTCAGTTTACCTGCATCTGCAAAATTGAGCTTGGAGGAATAAACAAACACTCAGCAAGAAGCTTCTGGTTCTCTGTGCACCTGCCTAAGGCCAAAGTACTGCAGAATGAGCTTTCCTCCTGGGTTTACAGATACATCTAGCTTCTGAGCAGATACAGGAGCTCTGAATTGCTGGCTGGGCCTCCCTGGAGAGTACGAGCAGCCTGGCTCATGGCAGCATCTGAGCTCTGCATTGTACTCATGAATTCATGGGAAATGGAGAAAGCTCAGCACCGCCCAGGATGTGATGAGATCAGGCCAAAACCACTCAGTGAACAACAGCAACTCAGGTATCAGATACAGCAATGCAGAACCTGCCTCTTAAAATGTGTAACTAATAACAATGGAGCTGTACTGCTGATGTCCTACTGAAGACCCAATGAAATCAAACCTCTCTTATTAGTAACCACTCACCCCATGCCAGAGGGGAGGTTGAGATGAGCTCTTAGGCAGAAGCTCTTCCCTGTGAGGCTGCTGAGGCGCTGGCACAGGGTGCCCAGAGAAGCTGTGGCTGCCCCATCCCTGCAGTGTTCAAGGCCAGGTTGGAATGGGGCTTGGAGCAACCTCCTCCAGTGGAAGGTGTCCCTCCTGCCCATGGCAGGGGGTTGGGACTGGACGAGGTTGAAGGCCCCTTCCAACCCAAACCAGCCTGGCATTCTAAGATTCCCAGGCAGCTGCCTGTAAGGTCACATCCTATGACACTTTTGTGGTGTTTACCTCAAAGTGCTGCAGTCAGGGAGCCATGGAGCACTTGGTAACGACAAGCACTGGTTCGGTTGCACGATGCTGCAAATCCATCTTTATTTAAAAGTACGCATGTATAAGTATTTTAGGAAGTTTCAAGCACACACTCAGGTATGGTAATATCCTTCAAAAGCTGTGAACTTCCCTTAATCATTTTTACTGCCCTAGTTTGAACGAAGTATAAATACTGTATGCAAGAAATACGGGTGGTGTAAGGGCACGTACCACACACAAAGCTGCGCAGGCCTCGTGGCTGTGATGTAGGGTTTGCCTGTATTTCTGAAGACCTTCCATCCATCAAGTTGCTTCACTGAGTATAATAAAGGGATCTAAATCATATAACAACAGACCTTGATCTCCTTTATTTTAGAGCAAACCTGGAAGTCACGTGGGCTCAGGAAAGCTACATGGTATATGAAGGTGGCAAGGAGATCAGTTAGATACCCTGATGGAAAACCAAATTCCCCTTATGCTAGCCTTACATAGAGATTACAAGCCTGTAAGTCTATAAATTTCCTTAAAAAATTACAATTGAGAAATTTTGGTATTGCTTTTTTATGTCACTGCATTGCCTAAGAGCCTTGGTTATGAATTTGGGTTCTGGATGTCTAAAACAAGACAGTCCCCATCTTAAGAGTTGCACATGACATATGCTAAGACATTCAATGCCCAACTGAATCCAGGCTAATGCACTGCATTTATTTCCTAAAAGCATTCACAGGAGAAGCGAGAGAGCAAACAAAATAAACCCTAATGTTACATGTGAATTAAATATATACAGTTCTTTACTACTTAGCATTTTCTACCTTCTCTATTCATAAAAGCAAGCAATAGAGCCAGAAGTTTCCTAATGATGAGCGAAGGCTGGAATCTCAACTCCATGATCCTTTAGAAACTGCCTGCGTCTATTATATACTGAGAGTCAGCACTTCAGACAAACTGTCACACCTCTTGTTCAGGTTTCTTCTGCGATAATCTCCTCCCTGCTCGACTCCAGGTAACACAATGCATTCCCTCTTCTCCTTTCTGAGCTTATTTCCAGACGTAGCCATCCATAAGAAGCTTTAAGTGTGTATTACACTACAGTAAAAACCCCTGTGGCCCACCAAGTAGTGGCTGGAAAACCAGTTTAGATTCGCAAAGAAGCTGGTATTAAAATCCCCCAGGATTTAGCAGTTCAGCCTGTCATGCGGTTTAAGACCTGTGAATAATAAAGGAGCACTGGTAATTTTACTAAAAAATGAAATTCTGCCATTTCTGCAGAATAAACAAAAACAACCCAATGCATTAGCTATGCAATACTGCTCAGCACCGCAGCTGGAATGCGCCATTAAAGACAGATTTCACCCATGAAAAGTGTTTTTAAAAAGTAATAAATACACAAAACTTTACATCTACTTTTCATTTCATTCCTACATCCTCTCTGTAGGAGGTAGACTCGGATTAAGTTGGTATAGAAAATTCCTTCAGCTCCAGGAAGCTGGAGTCCTATTTCTTACGGATCACGTATCATATATTGTGCTCTAAACAAGCACCTACTGCAAGTGTAAAATCTGGGAGTATAAATCTATGATGTCTCACAGATTTTAGAAACAAAAACAAGTAAAGAATAGCTAGGATGTAATCTCACTGTTGCTACATCAAGTTCACATTCACTTTGCCAGGTCCTAAGTAAGAATAATTCCCCTACTTTTCTCTCCTGAAAGAGCTGTTTTGCTACAAAGTTCAGTTGGATTCCTCTATGCTCGTATCTGAGGAAAAATATGCCTTTATCAGGTTAAATGAAGAATTGCTTCTGAAGAAGGAGGGAAGCATTAAGAAGGTTAATGTGCAAATCCATGGGGATAAGGTCTTTACTGGTCGACAGTCGTGACAAAGTAAAGGAGGGAATAAACTGTTGCTCAGTGTCCCAACTGCTGGAACGGTGATGTATAGTACCTTAAATTGAAAGTGATTCCCCTTCACAAATGATGGCATTACACTGGTGTAAATGAGAAGACAACTGGATATCACAGGTGTAATGTTAAACTGGGCACTGCATCCAGAAAATACTACTATATTATTTGACAGAATGCATCCATGGCAGGTATTATCCAGTTCATTGCAAGTCTCAGACTTGAAAAGACACAGAACACTGCAGGATAGCTGCAAAATACACATCAACCACGCACGGCCACACACTTCCCTGGCATCGTGCCTGGGATGGATCCCACCCAGCTGGAACTGCAATGGGAGTTGTCAGGTAAACCTTGCAGACAAGTCACTGGATTCTCAAGAAACACAACTCCAGCAAAGGATACTGCAAGGTTACCAATAAATGACAAGTCCTAGGGGGAATATTCCAGAGCAGTTCCTCAGTTGGTAGCTGCTTCCTGCTGCAGAATGTCACTCCCACAAAAAGTCCCGATGCCTTGATTGGCTTCACAATTCCCAAACAGTTCTTCAGCTGCTTGCCTAATCAGATGCTATTACCTCCTTTGTGTGCTCTTTCCCAACCCTCTCTCTCTGGCAAGGTTGCTGTAAAAGGACTCAGTAATGATTCCTATCTAAATATTTCACTTGCAATACAAAGGTCTCTATTTTGCATACTGTGGCACTTTTGTTGCTTTGTCTTTTGACAAAAAGCTCCCCAGGCTTCTGGGAATAAATACTGATAATTGTACCCAGCCTCAACAGAGTGTGGGGGATATTAAACCACACTAAACTGGATTCAAATGCAGTAATTGTTGGGGATGTGACTTCAGCACACCCAAGCCCTCCAGAAACAGGTCTGGGAGCCTTCATTTCAGACCTGAGGTTACATCGGAAGATCTCTCTGTGTCACACAGAGCTCAGCACTGTGCTTCCTGAACATGCAGGATGACCTCTTCATCAGAGTTCCCCCCTCACTGCAAGCAGAGGAGTGAAAGGAACATTGTGCACAGCTTTTAAAACATGTTGGACATTGGCCTGCATCCCCTATAGACATTAGCAGGCATATTGTCATTAAATTCCCTGGGAGAAGATGAAGGTCAGTGCTCAAACCTTTACACAACCTCACCGTTTGACTTAAACTCCTACTTCCCATGTGTGCAGAACACCAAGATTTCAACTTCGCCTAAACGAGAGGAGATAAAACTTCAGATTCCCAAAGCCAAGCAAATTGCTACAGTTTATTTCTTCTCTCAGTTCCCTAACAAGAGAGACATTTTTTTCTACAAAGTAAAGATCCCCAGGTCTTTGAACCCCCTCTCCCATATGCGAGAGGCTAGATGGAGCTCGGAGCAACCTGGGCTAGTGGAAGATGTCCCTGCCTGTGGCAGGGGCTTGGAACTGGATGTGCTTTAAGGTCCCTTCCAACCCGAACTATTCTATGATTCTATGTTTGCAGAGCACCTTCATCACCAAACAACTGGCCCTTGTTAAGCAGCCATTAAACTCTGAGTAACATTTAAAATAGTCCCTGGAGCAGAGGCTTGACTAATCACTGCAGTTCACTGTGCTGTGTATGGGCACACAAGTGGACAGCAAATGCCCTCCATAGCTGTGCTCTGAGCTGCTGAGGCATGAACAAAGGCAGCATTTTCTCAGCAGGACGTGTTAGCTCGGGCAGGCTGCCACAGCTTCCCAGCTTCTGCAGGTAACTGGATGCAGTGCAGACAAGCCTAATGTGGTTTCATATGGAAATGAGCGGTAAATTATTAATATTAATAACATCTATAAACAACTGGTGACAACTTCAAGTGGCTTATTGTGTAGTGTGTACAAGGCATCTGTTCATTATCATTTTACAAGACACCCCTGATATACACGACAGTTCACCCAAGTATCTGTGCAGACACGTTCCACTCAGAATTTCAGCATTAAACACCAAGGTGCTAACAACATCCGAGAGGCCTGTGCTGATGAAACCACTGTGTACATACAGAAGTGCAGGTCCCAGTGCAGGCATCCTTCCCCAGTACATGGCGCCAGTGTGATGAGCTTCTTAGGGCAGTTCATTTCCATACAGATCTTGCTGCTCTATAAGGTCACAGCAATTGCATCAGTGGAAATTTGTCTAATTTAGAGCAGGACTGATTCTCACTGGAAGCCAGACACCCGAAAGCTATTTTATGTCTATGTGATGGTTTAAGGCCCAAAGGAAACTTCCTGAACCACCCATGAGAAAAGGCTGAGGGAGGGGAACAGCAAATGGAGGTGTAAGTAAAGGATTCTGAAAAGCACCACTATAAGTTTATTATGTCAAAGACAGAGTAAGCCGTGATGTTACAATCCTTCTGTCAAGGACAGTGATAAAAAACTACCCTCACTCCGAGCTCTGGGATTTACAGCATAGGTTTCCAACCTCCAGAGGCTAATTATTTCAAGTCATCCTGCAGTGCACCCTGGGCAATGCTTTATGAAGTTAGCTTCATGTAGTTGAACACCCGTTACTTCATTGGCCTCTTGCTGTCATGATGCAAAGACAGACTTGTACTTCATGTAGCAATTTTTAAATAGAAGTGGATGATTTTTCAAGTGATTATTAGCAAAAACGTCAAACACAGAGGCAGAGGCTGGCTATCCTACTGAGAGGAACCACTGAGGCAGAAAATATGTGCCAGAGTATATAGTTGGAGCTGCACTGAGCTTGCTGTCAGACAATGCTTTTTGTCTAACTTGAAACACAATACCAGGCTGCTTGTAATACCCTCCTGTAATGAGGTGGCCTGAGCCACCATGCTCTGCTGTGTTCATATAAACACAGTAGCTTTTCAGCAACTGATTTTAATCTCGTTTCCTGATCTGAGAAGGGCCTGGGAAAACCAACAATTGCAAAAAAAAAAAAAATGGGTTTTTAATTGTTGTTGGCAACCTCATCTACTGCCTTCAAAGGACAGGTTAATGGTACCTAAACAGATAACAGCGGTACCACAGTGAGCTGCTCCTCTCCCTCTTTCACACAGACTGATTCTCAAATTACCAGATGTTTTCTTTGTCCCTTGGAAAAGAATTATCATCTCAGGACTGTCACTGAAAGAAGGCTGCAGAATTACCCAGCCTGCAGAGCAGTGCCATGGTACGGCAGCTACTCTGAAGTGGAGCATTGCGAAGGCCATCTACAGTGTATAGACTCCCCTTTGTCTGAGCAGATGCTCCCAGGAGCCATGAGCAATATCCACACTGGACATTACTTCACTGAGTTGCACACAGACAAGAAGAATGATCTTTAGAGGTTAAACCACCAGTATACAGCTATGGAACAATCTTCTATGGATTCCTGCTGTGTTACTAAATCCACCAAAGACACAATATCCCGATGTGTTAATGGAGACAACAGCTAAAATCCTCCCCTTCCTTCTGCTGTCTCATTTTCTTGGTTAACTTTGCAAGCCTTTTTTGGACATGCACCAACCCTCCTTTTTGTGTGTTTAATAACAATACCTGAAGACTGTCTGTACAACTGCACTTCACATAAATCACAGAATTGCAGAATAGTTAGGGTTGGAAAGGACCTGAAGATCATCTAGTTCCAAACCCCCTGCCATAATGACAGTGTTCTTACTAGATGGCCACCAAACCTTGGTCATAGCTCATTTTTCTGTAATTGCCTTCTGTACTGGGTTGTGTAGAAAACCTAAAATAGAAACCTCTCCAGTCTTTGGGGGAGTTAAGGCATAGGCAAACCATGTGACAAACCCAATCTAAGTAGATTTAAGAATAAAGATACTCTAATTTGTTTTCATACAAAAGGCTGCATGGAAACCCCCTCAACCTCACATATAGTTGCACTAAAGCTTATTGCACACATATCCAAAGGCAGCAAGTCAAAGGTACAGCCACATGCATGCCCCAGCAATCCAGCTGTGCTACACCTGGAGTTTCAGAGCCCACCTGCATTTTGGCCGGGTCACACTTGGTGTTCCAAATGTCTGTGTTTCAGAATCATCAGAGCTACCAGAAATGCAGCATACAGCTGCTTAGCTCATTAACAGTATCCTCTTTGAAGCTACATCTAATTTTAGCAATTGAAATGCTATAGGTGGCTTAGGCTTGTAAGCAGACAGCAAAGCCAGGCCTTTAATGACTGGCCAGCTCATGACACAGCAAAGGGAATCTTATTGCCATTTAAGCCTGTTCAGCAAGCTTGAATGTATGGCATTGCTTAACAGACTGCTAAGCTGCTGCATTTAAAGTGTCAGATAAAGCTGTGGGGACACAGTGGGTTTTCTGAAGAGCAGCTGATCTTTGATTCAGCAGAAGTCCGCTCCCATTTGACCTGAGCCAGACCAAAGTCACTCAAACCGAAACACAAGTGTCCATAAAGGCAGCACTGTCTTAATGACTTGTTTTCAATCTATACCTTACATTTATCCTAAACGAAGCATTAAGAGGCTTCTGCTGTTGATTTGCTCAGTACCTCCATAGCTTTTTTAAAATGCAGATTTGCAAGGGACTGACCATCTGCAGGAAGAACATTCAGGTACCTCCACAGCCGCTGGATGTAGGTGCCTCGGAGGAAAAGAAGATGCCAGCCCAAACATTTCAAAGGATTTGGTTTATGATCAACTGCAAGTTTGGCCCTAGAAACGACCTGAGGATGGGTTGTGGCAGGCTAGCAGTGCCCTCTTTGGAAATGGCTTCAGCAACCTGGAGAAGATCTGGGACACCCCCACTTGGTCCCTGTTTTGTCTGGAACGGGCACCAGGCTTGGCACACATGCAGGGAGAGGTGAAACCTGCTCTGGCCTTTCAACTGACACATTCCCTCAAGGTGAAATGTCAACAGGATTACCACAAAATGCATTACTTCAGGTAGGAGCTGCCAGCTTCGGGCATGTATGAGCATGTGCGTCCAGGTCTTGTGGAGCCATCATCTCTGGCCCTGTATGGGCTTCCTGCTGGTGTGAGCACCCTCTAGCTTGGGAAGGAAAACCCACCTGAAGCACAGCCTGGAGAACAGCAAGAATGAGGCAAAGCAGTCAAGCGAAGAGCTACCGGTAATTTAGGATTAAGCATAAATATTTCAGAAGCCCATAAACAATTCAAACATCCACCATTTCACTGAAGCCAGGGGGACCAGGTACTTATTTAGTCACAGCATGCTGCTACAGAAGCTGCTGCAAATCAGCTTGGCGCTGGGTTGTGGGGAAACTGACTGAGATTAACACAGACTCTGAGTTTTACACCAGGGATAAACCTGAGTTTTCTGGGGGGCACAGAGAAGCCAAAAGCCATGTTTCCTTCCCAACTGTGATGGCTTATTAAGGAAAAACAGTGAAGAGCAGACAAGCCTCTGGGCCCTCACATCATTACATTTCTGAAATAAAAATGACAATACATGAGTGTGCTGGTTGTCAGCTACCCAGCTCCCCAAACAGCAGAGGGTCCCCAGCACTTGTAACCTCCATCCATTTGAAATGTGCCATTTAGCAAAGACTCTTATTCTTCCAGCTGCTTATATGACAGAAAACACTTGCTGGATGCAAGTCCCAGACCTCTCACATCTCACGTATTGAAGAATTAACCTAAGGAGGAAACTGTCAGCCAAGTCGGACTCAAAATTCCACTCTAATTTCAGCAGCGCACAGAATGAGCCAACACCTTTCTGCAGAGCAGGAAATTATTGTAACAGGGATGATCTGTAGTAATCTGCATTTAAGACCTTTGCCATGGACCATGACTCTTTTGTATTTGCACGTCAAATGTACAAGAGCAGGATGGGCTGTGAGAGCTTGCAGGGCCAGCAGCTGAGCTGCGCTAGGTGGCAAACAGCTCCGGGGCTATGGCATGTGGGCATCGGGGTTGTATAGGTAAAACAGCCATGGGCAGAAGTCACTTAGCAGGGAATTCCCCATTCCACTGCTCCCTTTGCCCTAAGCCTCAAGCACAAACTTATCCCCCACCATTCCACAACAGGGACCTCCCTTGGGAGCCACTGCCGTCTCTCACCCATGGCCCTCCCCAGCTACGTGGTGTGTCCTGTGACTCTCGATCATAAGGAGATTGGTTAGTTCCTCACAACAAGGAGATGTCCTGCAGCAACAGACCAGCTTTTGGACAGACAGAAAAGCCAGAGTTGGGTTTCCAGGGAACGGCATATGAACAAGCATATTGAGAAATAGCTTTTACAACATCCTGTAGGGACAGGACAAAGGGGAATGGCTTTAAACTAAAAGAGGGTTGATTTAGAATAGACATCAAGAAAAAATTCTTCATTATAAGGGCACTGAGGTGCTGGCCCAGGGTGCCCAGAGAAGCTGTGGCTGCCCCATCCCTGGCAGTGTTCAAGGCCAGGTTGGATGGGGCTTGGAGCAACCTGCTCCAGTGGAAGGTGTCCCTGCTCCTGGCAGGGGGCTGCAACTCGATGAGGTTGAAGGTCTCTACAACCCAAACCATCCCATGAGTCCGTTCTGTGACACTCCTTCCAACATGTTTTCTGCCTTCTGCCCCTTATGGCTCAGAGATTACTTAAACCATGGGATGCCACCTTTGTATTTAAAGCTTTCTTAAGATTCCTGTCCAAGAAATTGTCCCCTCACTCTCAGGAAGGCTGCTCACACTCAGCTCAACTTTAGTCTACAACATGTTTTCCCTGCAAAACTCTACTTTTACATTTATATAAATGTAAACCAGAATTACAACTAAAGTAAAACAAAGCGGAATACAAAGGAGTCTGAGGCTGTGGTGGCCAATACAAAGGACAAGTGGAGGGGCCCCTACATCAAAAGTGAGTAACTAGCTATGGGAGACACTTCAGCTTTCTGAACTGAGTTCTTCCTGCCTAAGCAG
The DNA here is from genome assembly GCA_024733675.1 of Psilopsiagon aymara. Lineage (NCBI taxonomy): Eukaryota > Metazoa > Chordata > Aves > Psittaciformes > Psittacidae > Psilopsiagon > Psilopsiagon aymara. The sequence continues at coordinate 11,466 of JANRGW010035003.1, forward strand.
ATAATAGCTACTGCTTGGCACTCGCATCTTCCTCACGTATTTTGTTAACACTATATAATCCCCAGAAAATCTTGCAATGAGGGTCAGGTTATACTGTATATATTTTACCGAAGAAAATGTGAAGGCTAAGAGAAGTCAACAGACAAGCTGGATGCAGAAGCAGATGTCTGGATTCCTTGGTTGTGGTTATTTGGCGAGTGAAGGTGGGACTGACAAGGGCCTGCAGATCCCCAGGCTCAGAGCTGTCACTCACAGGCAAGGCAATGACCACCCTGAGTTAGTGTTCCTAACAGCTCTCAGGGTGGTTCCTCTCCAACAGATGATACCTAAAACTATTTATGTCCAGAAATGTGACCCTAGGCTAAGTCTTCCTAAGTCCCCCTGACCCCATGGTGCAGTGTAGGACACTTGGCCGTGGCACTGACACTACTGGAATGCTCCAAGGAAGGCTCCAACAGCCACAGAAACACACAGGAGGATGTCTCGGGCTTTGGCATGTACAGAATCTCTTATCTGTGGATAAGAGGGAGGACTTCATATTCAGAGGAAACCAAACATTCTTGTCAGGATTAAGATGTTCACATGACCTGAAAAGCAAAATATGCCCTTGACATACAACCTAAGCAAATGTGAAGGCAATTTTACTGACAACATGAATAAAATAAACCCTCCCTGACAGGACTAAGGAAAGGGGTAGGAAATGGTTTGTGCTATCCTCCGCTAGCTAAACCCTTTGGACTTTGCTTCCACCTCACTGCAGAAGGCTGCTGATGCAAAGGGTGATATTTGCCTGCAATCTTTCCCTGGGAAGTAATTAGTTTCCATTTAGAGGGATGACAAATTGATCAGGCAGGAATCTCACTGAGCTCTGAATTGAAGCTAAACTGCGGTAGCTACAGCTCTGGCAAGTTGGGTTTGTAAGTCTGTCAATGCATTTTACAGTTTCAAAATTCAAACACCCAACAGCAGGAAAGACATTGGGTTAAAAAAAAGGAGGGGGGAAGAATAGAAAAAGAAGGAGAAGCAGCAGTGGGGGGAGAACCACCAAAGCCTCCACTTCCGCCTGCAAGTTCATTATCGCCTCTCCGAAGCATGCTGGTGGTGTGAAATGGGTTAGACGCATGGATGCCTCCGCTAACGGCCAAAGGAAGAGAAGTCGCACATCATTAGGAATGGAATAAACGATAGCGAGGCACAGAGCAGAAATGATTTGATTAGCAATTTCCAGTTTTGAAAAGACCTGGAAGAGAACCAAATGACTATACAGAAGGTGTGATGGAGTTCTTAATTGCTGTAACTGCACAGGGAGACTCGATGATTTGTGACATATAATACAGCACAGTACGCTAACGCTAATAACTGTTAATTAACTGCAGCAATGATATACTCTCAAAATGCACATACAACTTACCATAATTTCTAGATTAAAAGCTGCAACGTTCAAAGCCAAAGGCAGAGGGAAAGCAGCACAGAGGGAGAGTGGAGGAGAGAAGAAAGAAGAGGGAGACAGGGAATTTACCCTTACTACTTTACCCCCCCCTTTGAGCATGGCTGATGTCTTACCCACAGCAAAGCAGGCAGAAAGCACAAGCAAAAATCTAAACCTACTCCTGCCGAAATGTGAAACAGTTCCTGAACGAACCTCTCCCCGCAGAGCAGCAGTTATTAATTCTGAAAGGCTGTTGTTGCACCAGGCCATCTGGCTGTGCCATAAAGAGTCGGTAGCCGCTGCTGAGCTAAGATTCCTGTCGGATCCCATTCGCCCCAGCGACATTATTCACTCGCAAATGTTATCGCACCATTTTTTCCCCTCCCCACCACTGCTGTTTGCAAGTCACTTTATTTATTTGCAGGCAGTTTGTTGCGCTGCCCGGTGCAAGAAGGGCTCTGCCAGGAGCCTCCGGGAAGCCGAGAGGCAGCACCCTCGTACAACGGATGCTCAGAGGCTTGTTTCCCTCTGCCTCACAACGCTAGTGCTGTGTGTTAGGCTGGAAGGTAGCACTTAGCAAAAGCTGCTGGATTGACAGCCTGGGAGACTGAAGGCTTCTATTTATCCCCCAGCAGGCAGAGCAGAGACATGCTCCCACACACTGTCCTTCGCCGGCACGCATAGATGAGAATCAGATGATACTGATTAGCTGTCCAGAACTGCTAAAACATTTTCTCTTTCAGATCAATATTACTAAAGAGGAGGGTAAGCCAGGTATCAGGCGCGCAATGTGGGAGGCTGATCCTGCTCTTCCTGAAGAGCTGCTAGGACAAAAAAACCTTCTTGGCGCGCTTCCCCTTCAAAGAAAGGTCTTTCAAATGCAACCAATCTGTAGACAGGCTATTTAAATGTTACAGCCAGGCTAATCTTGTACCAACCCCAACACATCAATTACTCTGTGGATGGGAAAACTAACAGGCTTTGTTCTTCCCTTGGTGTGCCCATTGGAACATGCTCTTCCTGGACAGCCTCCAAAGAAGAGCTAAGTGAAGTGACTGTGTTTTTGAAGGCACTGCTCTCCACACCACCATGGGATGAGCTCAAATCTAATCCCCGTGGCAAACAGGGGAAAAGAAGAAAACAAACACACAAACCAACCTGAACATCTTCATTTCCTAGCATCAGTGTTCACGAATGCACACTGGGATGCAAGGGATAACAAAGATAAGAATACAAGTGTGGAGCAACGAAGGAAAAAAAGGACTAACAGACTCGCTCAGCCTCTCTATCCTCCACGTTCGCACCAACACAGCGTGTTGAGAGCATGTGTGAAGTCTATCTATCATTTTAACATTGAAGTGCCTTGAAAAATATTAAGGGTAAACTTTGCTGTCATCCCAACATATGGCAAGACACTGAAATACAGACATATCCTGAAGAAACTGGAAAACTTGAATGAATACCTTCTTTTACCAAAGCACACCGTGGTTTTGTGTCTTCCAGGTTTTTGTCCACCTCCTCCTCCTCTAATTTTTTGTCTACTCAAGTTTCTTTCAAGCTAACAAACCAACCTTCCTTCAACACCCTCAGCAGCATAATATGCAGGTATAGAGTGGGAAGAAAGATGAAAAGATTACACTTATGTCCCAGGAAAAGAATTAGCTTTTATCTACTAAAAAAGAAGGGGTTATTTTAGGCATGAGAGACTGGACCACACAGTCCTACTCCTTCCCTAGCTGCAGGGCCAGTACAGACCAGTACCTTACACTGCCTTCTCCAGCACTCTTACCAAATGGGAATGGTCTATGGGATGGCAATTTTATCACCTCCCTTGGTAGCAGAATGACACTGCTGGGACAACCCTTTCCCTCTCCTCACCTCCACTTCTTCAAAGGCTCCTGCTGCATCACTCTCAACCTTGCTCCCATGACCACAGGCTCTAAAACAACATTGCATTTCCTTTACCACCTCACACAGAACTTTAAAACCGATTTAAATCTGAAATGAAGGCTGCGAATATCGGTCCATATGCAAGACAGACATTTAATAACCCCCATGGGAAAGAAAAGCTTCTGAAACTGCTAAAAAGCATCCTGTGGGGATGTCAGCCTGCAGTGAAAGAGTCTTAAAGACTTTTTGTGTGACAGCATCATACTCCCTGAGAGTCCCAGGTGCCATTAGAGGGGAGGAGGGGACTACAGCACATTTGAATTCCAGAATAATTAGCCTCAGGTATTAATATTTTGCTTTAAGATGTAAAAGAGAAGACACTAGAATGGCAGGATTTCCAGAAAAGGGGGTGCTAATAAGAAACAAAGCTGCCTGCTCACTTCTGAACCCTCTTTCAGAAAGGATGCTTTTATGCCCATGCATCCCTGTGTAGGATGATGATTAACAACAAGCCACAGCATTGCGATGGGAAGGTGGTTGCCAAAAGGCTGGAGAAGCTTCTCAGCTACACTGGAAGCAACTCTCTGTGTTATTTCCACCCCACAGCTTTTCAACAACTCCTCTCACAGCCCTCTCAGTTTAGTCCCACAGAGAGCCCTGTTCCAGATCATCTGCAGCACCACTCATTTTCCTGAAAACAAAACATTTTTCCTATCTGATGGGAAACTGGAGGTAAGGGCGGGGGTGTGTGTGTGTGTGTGTGTGTCTACTTTCAGGTCTTTGCCCTTCTAAATCTGGGCTTTGTCTCAGTGATATAAAAACAGAGACTTTGAACAGGACAGCTTGGCACCCTCCCTAATGCAAGCGGGAATTAGGCTTTCCAAGTTGCATTTTTTTGCCTTTGAAATGTTTCCCCCATAATTAAAAGCAAATTTTTTTTTTTTTTTGTCACAAGATGAAACTCCTTTGTGCAAAAAAGAAGCCCCAAAGCAAAGCCTGTGTATTACTTACTTCTCCCTTTAAGCCTTAGCTTTCCTAGAGATGAACTACCTCCTGAACCCTAACTGAGTCAGGTTTAAGGGCCACTGGACACCAGCAGAGACCCTCCAGCTCATACCCTTGGGACAATAACCCATGTCAATTTTTCTTCTTTATTTCCTCCTAAACCCTCATCTCTTGCTCACTGCAAATGCCTACTTCTACTTGCCTTTCCCTTTTGTCTGGCTGGAGGTCAGGGTGATCTAAAGGTACCTGGGTAGTTTGCTCCAGAAGCCTGGCTGATCTCTGAACAGGAACATGGGACACGGCTGCTGGTGCCCCAGCCCTCCTGCACAGCCTCTGGAGTACTTAAAGGATAACATGTGCATCCACGGGAGCCAATCTGACAGCTGGAGTCAGAGGGGTTGGCAGAGGCAGAAAGCCTCCTGGGCACAGAGTAAATCACTGGGGGAGACTATCTGCACCTTTAGTGTTGAGATGGATGGAGCTTGTTCCATGGGTTCCCCATGAGAACCCAGCATCCAGCAACCACAGCTCTGCTGTTCACTTGTCCTTCGCACCTCATATTCCTGATCCTGCCCTGGATCCTACACCATCTTGTAGGACAAGGTGGTTGGCTCCCAGCTCTCAACCTGGTCTTTGCACTTTGTTCCTAACCTTTAGCTCATGCCAAAGGATTCTCAGCTTCCTTTTTTGGCCCTGCCTCCAATACAGGATCTACCCCCATTCTAACCTGTGAGGAACCATCTCAGTCCTGGTCACACTGCACTCGAATTCACCCACCATACATCCAGCATTTCTGCTGAGTGAAAACCTGACCGGGTTGCACAAGTGCAGCCTGTTCTGGCTGCACGAAATATGCTTTCCCTCCCTGACTACAATCACAGAGGTATTTTCTGCCCCAGATGGAAACAAGTATTTTTTATGAAGATCTGTTTTAACCAAAAGCATATATAAAAGAAAAGAGAGAGAAATATTTGAGGTTTGCGGTGCTCGGAATCTACGCACACGAAATTAATGCTTTGACATGTATTTTGCGCTTAATCTTTTGTGGCAACTTTTTTACATTTGGAAGAGTTATGGATTTTAAAAGTCACAGCTAAGATTGCTTAATGAGCATTCACCACCCTGGAAGTGGAAGCAAGGCTGATGTGGTTTAGTCAGCTGTTAGCTTTATTGCCTCTCTTCTGTACTAAAAGTGACAAGTTGAACACATTATAGAGAGCTCAGATGTGTTATGTAGATGAAGCCTGCAGCAATATCTGCCTGCTCTCTATTATTTATGATGTCTATATAATACAATGGACTGAGATTTAAGCCATTGTGATGCAGTTTGTTTTCCAGGGTTCTAAAGTACAGCACATTTTACAGAGAATTGCATCTCTGTTACATATTAATCAAATCCATCTTACATGCAGCTCTTACACTGTAAACTAAAGGGAAAGAAAGATTAAAGCGCTTGGCTTTTCCTCAGCTGTCAAGGACTGGCAATAAAATAATAATAAGGGCTTCTAAATAATGTGTGTGTGACAGGCCTTTGCTCAGTTGTGCAGTCCTTTATGGAGGTTAACTACAAAATAAGTTCCAGTGAGTGATTGAGAACAGGCGCGTGTGTAACACTGTAATGCCAAGCCCTGCATAATTCTTTGCAAAGTTCATTTGCAGAAATTCTCCCAACTTGACAAGCCAAAGCTGTGGTCCAGGCACTGGGCAGGGGTGTGAAGTTAACTCCTTGTACCCAAAACCCTACTAACCTGCTTCAGCTGTAGCCTGTTAAAGCAGAAAACTCCACTGCAGCAACAAGAGTTTGGCTGGTTTTAAAAGATATTCTGACGATGCAAGTCATGGGAAAGTTATTTTGTTATAAAATATATGAGGCTCTGTGGCTCTGGAGTTTTCTTTTCCATCATTACCTAGAGTTCAAAAACCAAGAGGTGGAATATCTAACAAAAGTTTAAATCGCTACAAGTTCCTAAGACTGTGGAATTTACTGGAGGGTTGTTTGGGACTTTTTTGCCTTTCCTCCATTGGCTTTCTGTGCCAGGCAGCCTTTTAAAAGTTCATATGTCTGCTCTGCCTTATTACCCCTCAACAGCAGGGCTCAGCACGCTGCGGCTTGCAGGTGGTCTGCCTGCTTCCCATCAGCTGAGGGATGCAGCACAGTGGAGTGGTAAGAGGCTGTTGAGACCATCACAGTGATGGTCAGCCTGCGGCAAGGCTCGGGATTGAGGATGTTATGGTTTAGTGTGGGCTCTCACTGACTTCTCACATGGCTGTAGGTGCCTCTGCTCAAAGGAGGCTGGTGATCAGTCTTTACAGAGCCCTGAAATCCAGGGATGAAAAATCACTGGGTAAAAGCAGAGCATTACTCTTAAGTGCCATTCCACTGCAGACAGGAGAAATAAAGCAGAGGAAGGCATAAAGGCCACAAGCACAAGTGTTCAACAGTACTTTGCATTAGGCTTGGTCAAACCAGCCAGCCCAAAAGGACTCCTGCAAGCCCCAGTGATGCTTTACACTGCTCCATGCTGGGGCTGAGGGGACCCACTGGGGCAGGGTGGGCTGCAGCAGCATCCAGCCAGGGCAGCTCCAGCCCTCCTGCAACACCAGCACCCCTAGAGCTGGGCAATCCCACCCTGCATCAGAGCACTGCAAAGTTTAACAGCATCTGCTGGAGCCAGAATAAAGATCAGAATGCTGGAAAAACCCCATGGGCTCAGACGAGGATATATGTTCTGGGGAAAGTGGATGGGTGGCTGGCTCACCTGCAAACCAAGCAGCGAAATCGAGTATGATCATGAAGCGAAGGAGTTTCGGAAATCAAAGGAATGGCAAACAAATTTCAGCCTTCAGGGCACCATCTGGTTGCTGCAAGGAGCCAGGAGGATTCATATCCCCTTGGCACACGCCAGAGGGCTACTGACAGCTCCGCACCATCTCCTGCCACCCCTGTTCCACAGTAACTGCACTTGTTTACCTGCTGATCTAATACACGGGGGCAAATTCAATGTTTGCTCTCAAAGAACTCTCTTAAAATGCTATTACATGCTTCCCTTGGGTCAGAATGGTATTTCGGGTATACTGCCATGAAAAGGAGATGCTTCCTAGGATTTTCTGTATTTTCTTTAGCATATCGGGTCTCCTGTTGGCTAGACCTCTTGAAATGTTGGCTGTTGATTTCAGAGCCTGCTCTTCACTGCAATATTCACACTGTGCCTACTGGGACTCCTCAGGAGCATACAGGTGTTGCAGCCACCTGAGCACTGCACAAATACTGATGCTTGATTTTTCTATTTCTTTTTAAATTTGACACCCCCCCCCCTTAAGCCTCAACCCAAATCTTCATAATGTCCCTATTTTTCAGACTTATTCCTACTCATGTCCAGTGTCCTGCAGTGTATTGCCAATGTCTTTAATGAATTTACTTCCAATTGACACTACTGCTTACAGGAGAGCTGAAACAAGCCTCATTACAACATCCTGTGTACCACAAATTACATCTGGAAAATGGTAAATATGCCCATGCTTGTGGCTCGACCCCCTCAAAACAAGACATAGCAACCAACTTTTGGTACTGTAAACCCTTCATGATTTTAAGCAAGTCTCATGCCCTCAGGGCTATCAACACAGAACCTTCCGCTCACTGGAAGCCACATTTCAGCCCATCACTGCTTCTTGGCCGTATCTACCAGGCCAAAGATGTCTCTTTGAAGCCAGGGGCTGCCAAGAAGGACCATCTTGGCATTTAATTTCCCCCACTGAATAGGAAAAGATACGTTTTGGAAATAGATCAAAACTCCACTGAGATAAATAACGACCCTCCCATCCCAGGAGCTCTGAAAGGTTCCTCAGCCCTAACGTGGAATGTTCCTGAAATGAAGTTCGGTGACAGAGAGATGCTGTCCGAGTCTGAACTGGTAATGGGGGGGGGACAGCCATTTCCATTCCTATGTAAGCAACACTTAGAGGGATAAATTAGAGCTAGCCACACAGAGGAGCAGGCTGGTTTCTTTTGCTTTGCTCTCCATGGAAAGTGGCCTTCATGCCACCTGACACTCAGGGATCACTTCTCAGGTTATGGGAAATGAGCTGGGAAAACACAAGCTCAAACCTCCTGTGGTTTATATGCCTGCGTCAGGCGAGGCGTGCAGAATGCAAAGGCAAACCTTTCAATCCTCCCTTCTCCCCAGCCTTGAAAAGCCAGCACAGTGCTCCATTCAGAAGGGGATTTACCGCAGGGTTTGGAAAGCACCAAGTGTTAGACAGGAATCTTGCCCTGACTGAACCTACTTATAAACCCTTACATTAATAGGCTGTGAAGAGCCAATGGCACAGTGTGTGCAGAACAGAGTTGTAAGTCACAGTGCAGGTTTGCTGAATGAGCTTGGGACCAGCTGCATCCCTTTACTCCCTCAATAACACACTGATGTGGGCACATTTATTTTCCTGTTGAAGCAGCTCACAGAATAAATGTGCATCCCATCCAAGGGGAGATTACTGTGGGAGCAGATGTATGCTATACTGCAAACAGTAAACTTATGGAGCCCTAATCCGATACAATACAATTTAGTTTCATACAAATCCTTTGAAGAAAGCACCAGAAAGTGATGGTGCCTCTCAATTCCTGCTGCCGACCCCATCTGATCAAGACATTTGCACACCCCTCGGTTCAGCTCATCCAGCTGGAACCCAACACACTCACCCTCATGGGAGACCCTTAGCTTCAGCTCCTGTTTGCAAAGTGCTCAGAGATCCCCAGGCACAGCTATTAACACAGCTGGGATGCTTCACAGCACACATCTGGGTCAGCAACTCCCAGACAGGGCAAAATACCCAGGGAGACAAAGTGAAGCCTGAAAACCCCCTGAAATTTAATAGCAAAAAGGTCTAAATTCCTGCAGGCGGGTAATGACACGGCAAAAAAGTGGAATTTAAAGTAGCAGAGAAAGGTGCAATAATGGAGCATTTAGCACCAGCTGCAGAGGAAAGCAAATCAGTAGTTTTTAAGGGGCAACCTGAGGTGAGGAAGTGGCTCAGGGGAGGGAAGGGAGAGCTGTTCCAGTTAAATGGACACAAGAGAAAGATCAACCCCCAACTGCGGAGTGCTCCGATGGGAGAAAAAGAGGCCGAGGGGAGTAGGGCGGGGACAAGATGCAGCAGAGGAGCACATGGCAGAGGTGGGATGAGGCAAACCCATAAGGAACACGGAAATCTGGGAAGATGGGTGGTTTTTAACTAAAAACCAAGAGTAAGAAGCAAGCAAATTTAATTGGCAATGTAAAGGCTTCCTGCTTTATATCCTCTGCTTTAAATCTTCATTGAGAACCAGCACATGGCATCACAAACAAAAACCACCCCTCACCAAATGCAGCCCACTGCAATCTCTGTCTTGCTGGATCTTGCTTTAAATAGTCAATAGCCCAGTGCTATGTCTTGTGCTGATTATTCAAGAGCCATTATGATATCAGTGAATGTCTCTGATTGCATTTAATTCAAGTACGCAATATATTTTGAATTCAACTTGCTTTAGCAGTCCCCAGCTCTCCCTCCCCCGAAGTGTAACAGATCATTTAAAACTGAGCAGGTCACATATCCTGAGCTGTAGGTAGTAACCATGTCATTTTTTCCTCTCCTAGGGGCTTTAAATCCTGCAACTGCTGCCCTGCCAGCAGGAGAGGTGACCCCACATTTGTCCTGCTCATCACTGGCTAATAACCATTAGGGACAATGGTGCAGCTCCCACCTGCTGCCCAGGAGGAGTGCAGATCGCTCCCAGCAGGATGCCAGTGCTGAAAATCTTCTCTCCCTTTCATTACAGGCTTTTGTTGCTCTCACACCCCCAGAAACTACTCAGGAGGGCTCAAGGGGAATTAAACTGCAGTGACAAAGCAGATCCTATCCCCTTCTCAAGTTAGCAAACACAGGCAAGGGCTGACACACCACCACACCGTGAACAGGCGAAGCATCACTTCTTCTCCATCAATGGACATGTGCTGAAGCACTGTGAGGGGAACACCCCGGGATGCTCACACTGACGTGGCACAGGTTTAGCACAATGGGCACAAGTCAGCTTCTCCTTTGAGGGCTGTCCTGAGCAGCCTGGGCCCCCAGCCCCAACTGCACAAAGGGAACTGCACAACTCGGATCTCATCTCAATCTCCCCTCTCACAGGTTGAAGCCGTTCCCCATGTCCTGTCCCTACAGGCCCTTGTCCAAAGCTCCTCTCCAGGTTTCCTGTAGCCCCATTTAGGTATTAGGAAGCTGTTGACATAAGCTCTTTGGGGTACTGGCCTTCCCCTGGCAGCACTGCAGCTGCCTGCAGAGGGTCTTCTGCCCTCACAGCAGCCCCATCCCCATGATTCAGAGCTCTGGGGCCTCCAGACCTTGTGTTCTGCTACAAAATCCCCATCTTTAGCCTCTTCTCAGTGTCTGTGTGCAAAATACCTCACACAGTGCCTGCAGCAGCATCTCCCGCCCTTCTCCAGTGCGGTCCCTGCGAAGGGAAACAAATGCTCCACCTCTGCTTTTTGGTGCAGTATGGGGTGGTGGGATATAAAACAAGCAGCTCGGCTCCGCTGGAAGACCCTGAGCCGGTATAAAGAAGCGATGCCAGCGGCGCTGAGCCAGCGCGCTCCAGCTGAGGCTACGGCACAAGGTGTATCTGTATTTTCACACCAGCCCATTGTAAGTCTCTGCCTCGCCGCTTCCCTGAACCAGCAGCAGCCCAGCCCCACACTGCAGTGAAGTATTAACTCATACCGAACACAGTTTGTCTCCGAGGACCCTCTTGGCCCCTTCGTCATCCTGTGCTGACATTTTAATCGCGCTTTTGTGGGAGCCGGCTGGCAGTTTGTCATCGGGAATGGCGCGGCGAGGGGCCAGCGCGGGCTGCTCGCTGCGGCGGCTGCCGAGGGAAGCAGCCCATTCTGACAGACTGAGCAATAATCTGAACTTACTGCGCTGAGCCGGTGGGACACCAGCCGGGCCGCTTTATCTTCTTCATTAAAGTGTGCTCAGAAAAAAAATCCATTTTCCTTTAAAGTCTCAGGAACAGATGGAGTAAAATTAATTGCGCCATTAAGTCCCGATAGACAATACCGGAGTGGTTTTCTTTCAACAGTGCATGTGTGTTACAAAGTGCTCTTCGTAAAAGGCAATTACTGCAACATTTGCCATAAAATAAAGGTTGCTTTAATGGGCAATAAACACAGGCTTCAAATTTTGTATGAAATGGGTCTCCAAAGGGCGCTGTTATAGGCAGCTCAAAGGCACAACTGACTTTAGTATTTCTGCTCTGGCTCCAGCTCAGCTAGTTCGGAGAACAATGATTTCCACCCTTGGATATTTTCTGACGGAATTATGTATGCCATGTCAGCGCACGGCCAGGCCCTCCCAGACACCTTTTGCTGGGCAGGAAATGGGGGCCAGGCAGGTTCCAGGGATGTGTGGCCAGGAGCCAGGGAGGAGGAGATGGAGATGATTGAGGCCAGGGCTGGTTCTTCTGCCGAGCAGAACATAACAAGGCCCCATTTCCTGACAGCAGGTCTTCGCCAGACTGAATCACCCCTGCGTTTGTTTGATGCAAAGCCTGACATGTTTATTTGTATTTCTTTTTAACATAAAATACCCTAGAAAATGCACACCACATCCCTGCAAATAGAAGGAGGGGCCTACAAAAATATGTGTGGGCAGTGTTCAGATGACAAGAGACAATGGCATTTCTATGCTTTTTGCTCTCTGGGCACTAAAACCCCAAACCAGTCCCTACCCCACCAAGTCACCATCAAACAGCTTGTGATGGCACTGTGAAACAGAGCTTCTAAACAGGCCTGTTTGGTGTCCTAACCAGACACAAACCAACAAATCCACATCCTTTGAACCAAATGGTACATTGTATTTGTCAACTTCACTGCCAGCCTCACCCTGGGAATAAAACACTTCATTTACACAGATTTCCATCCTGCAGCATCACCAGCGGTATTAAGACAGATGCCTCACCAAACCCACCTGCCCCTCCTGGGATAACCTGCCAAAAAACCCTGCCGCTGTTTTGTACATGTGCAGTTGCTCTGGCTGCCCACACACTTCTGGGCAGGAGAACAGTTTCTACCTGATTCTCACTCACATTTATTTGATGAGGAGGGGAAATCATCTCAATCCATTGTATTTTCACATTCCAGTAATTACAAAGCGAGCATGACATATAAATGATCCATTAATTGAAATATGGGCTCTATGAGCTCCAATATTTATAGTGTAAATCCATATTTAATTAAATAAGCCAATAATGCTCATTTCAAAGGGAACACTGAAGCTTTTCATTTAACCATGTAGTTGACGCTGAATGTGGCTTATTTCTCATCAACACCTTTTGTAAATCACCGTGGCCAAGAGAGGTGTGGGGAGGGGGGGCACATGCCGGAGAAACACCTTGGGCACCCCGCTGCAAGCAATCGCTGCTGATAGGGGCACTTCACATCCCTGTGATGATACCAGAGCTGCTTCTGGGTAATAGCATCAGTCAGCACCTCTGACTGAGCAGCTTTAATCACCCACTTAATTGCCTTAATCACCTTTTCCATAACTAAGAAATCACAACACTGCAATTGTCTGCCTGTGACACACTGTAACATCAGGGGTGTGACGGTAATGACGTAATTACATTAATTGCCTCGGGGCTCATGTTTCAGGCTCTCAACCTAACAGATGCCAACCCTGAACCCCACCGCTGCTGCTCCCCAGGTAGCGTAAAGGCCGACAGCAGCGGCACAGGCAAGTGGAAGCACAACAAAATGAGCTTTATCACCCCGACCGCAGCAAGCCTGTGTGCTACTCACTGCCCTGGGTCACCAAACAAGTACATGCTTCCATATACATATATATATGTATGCATATATACATATAGTTTTCTTTGATACCTCTTGTTGAAGTCACACTTCTAAGCTCACCATGAGAATTACCCTGTGCATTACTGGCAGAAGCCCCAGTTGAGCCACGTAGCTCATGCCAAGGTAAGAGCACTGCACCCGCAGTGGATGCAGCATGTCCGGCTTCCTTGGGATAAGCTTTCATCATCTCAACTTGACTTTGCCATGATGATATCTCCCTTCAGCTGATCAGTATTCAGGTGCTACTTTCCTTTAATTTTACTCCGCTTGTCCTTGCAGCACTACCAGCCCCCCCGCTATAGCGTTTATCAGGTTTAAATACCAATCTATTCCCTGTTTCTGTTAGTAGTCAGTGGGCAACATCAACGACTTTTACTCCCTGCAAAACAAGGGGTAGTGTTTATAGGATGGCTTTGCTCCAACACAAGCAGATACAAGATATTTGCATAGGTGCAAGGAGGTAGAGAACAACAGTCCCCTGCACTGACAGGTACCGAGATGGTGATTTGATTGCACAATAAACCCAGTTTTAGGGTGGCACTCACCCAATGAAAACCCCTGCAGCCTTCTAACTCAAAGGGCTGGTTGTGCATCAACGCACACTGCCAATGCAAATTTAAAGAAGAAAGTTGATGGGCGAGTTAGTCCCTGCAAACTTTATCCTGGAGGAAGATCATCTGTCACCTCACAGCTAATAAAGCCAGCAGAGAGCACAAAAGCCAACATAAACTATCATATGCTTTGGCTAAATGGACAGAAATGTAACCACATAAATAGACCTGACTCAGATCACATTAATATTGCTGGGATATTCCAGGAATGCACCATTAATATTATGCATACAGCAACTATGGCCTTGGCATGCTAATATGTACCCCCAAACACACCCTAAAACCAAGATGTAAAGCCAAAGACCTTGTATACAGCATATGAAGAATAATCTTCAGCAAGCTATCAGATCCTCAGTGGCTTCAGCCTCAAATATGTGACTTTAATTCGTACAGAACTGATGTCAAATTCGTTACTGTGCCTTCATTTACCACTCCTACAACACGATGCATACATTTACACTGGATTATCAGAAGCACACAGTGCAAAGCCAAATCTGTCCTCTTACTCCCCATGTGCAGTGAAACCCAGAGGAAGACGCAAGTGATGACCCTATCAAAAGCATCTCTTAAGCAAGCTCCTTACAAGGTAAGTCCACTGCATGCACTTAATATGTGTGCAGTGGGCTAAGGAACCTCTCACTCAATCCAGAAACAAAAAAGTCTAAACAGATGGTAAGAAAAAGCCTTGTGAGGGGAGTGTGGTGGTGCCCTGGGTGGCTCTGTCCCTCCCAGGGTACAAAAGCACTCTTCCTCTTCAGATCTGTTCCAAAGCAGACCACAGGCTAAGTGGGTGCATCTGTCCTCTTACGACTGAGGCAAACAGCACAATGCCAAACTGTTTCACCACCAAAGCTCAGTGGTAAGCAACTTCTGATGACAGATACATTCTGAGTGTGAGATGAGATCAATGGGGCAAAATTAAACAGAACATGAAATTTCCTAACATTTGTGGGTCTGCCAAGGGGTGGGACCATTCTCACCTGAGGCTCTGGTGTAGGGTATAACCAGAAGTAGATGAAATCATGCATTTCATGAAAGAAACCCCATTGCTCCTTCCTTGCCAGTGACACAGCGCAGGAGACAAGCAGTTGCTTCTCAAAGTGGCATACAGCAGTGAATATAGGTTTTATTACTTTTTAAGTTCTATTTACAACTACTCCACTATCTCAAGAGCTAGAGAGGAGTCCTCAGTATGAGCTGCATGAAGTAAACAAGATGCTAAGAGCTTTCATTGCCTTTTTAGTGCTAATGACAATTAATAATAAATGGATACTGTAATAATCTATCCAGTGAAAAGCTTCATAGACCTGCAATGCATTTCCTGCACCCTCTGCTTATGGACCAGAGACTCAGTGAAAACTGAGGCAGGGTAAAAGTTAAGGGAGTAAAATAATAGTGACTGGGGGCAAAATAACTGAACTGAGCAACCAACGTGCCCAAGTATTCCTGACATTTAGGCTGAGGTTTTAAGGAAAAGAAGCTAACCTTTCATTTCAGTTGGTGGCTTTCCATCCCTGCAAAGCAGTAGTTGTTATTGCCCCATCTCCAGAACCTTCCACACCTTTCTGAGCAATACTCTAAGGTGGTAAGAAGGTCTGCAAGGAGAAGGCATACCTAAGGATATCCTTGGGTCCTGCAGATTGCAATGCTTAGATTTTGGAGCTCGTTAGCAAAGGAAAAAAGGAAGGACAGGAGCACACACACAAATAAAGCAAACCCCGAATAAATCTGCAGAATTCCCCACTCTGCAGAAGGGTCTTCACCTTCGCTGTTCTGCACTGATGAATTTGGAGATGTCGAATTCTTTATCCCTAGGAAGCTAATTATTACGGAAGGTCAAAATAAATAGCCACACTTGTACGTAAAGCTGTTGTTAATATAAAGAAGTAGACAACTCCAATTTACAAGCTATTTTGTTGTTATAATTACAGAGCTCCTTTCACCAGAGAGTTTGCAACCATTTGGTTTAATTATGAGCTAAGGAGAAGAGGCGGGGGAGGAAGGGCAGCAGTGTCCCCACAGAACAGTGCTTGCCCAGGTAGCACAATGGAGTATGTTGAGGATAAGTCACAGTCAGCTCCCAAGGGCTTCCTTAAACACTTGCCCTCAAAAAGAAGGATGCTATGGAGCCAGGAAAGCAGCTACCAAAGGGTTAAGCAGGCAGCCCATTAGAAATGTCCTTCAGTTCTGTGTCTGTTTTTCCTTACAGAACATTAAGCTCAGTGGGGCAGTCAGAAACCCCTGTGGTGCCCCCATTAAAAAAGATCAAGTCGCACATGTCGATATCACAGCTTCACCCATCCTGTAATTTGTCTGACAGCAGCTAATGCTGCTGGTTGTGGCCAGGGAAGACCAGGCTGCCTTTTAAAGAGAAAGACCCAAATCCCTTTAAAAAAAAATACAATTTTGTGGTCAGACAAACTGCTTAATGATATAAAGATGCAATAAGCGTTTCTGCCACTCCTCCCCTCCCACTGGAAGAGGGATAAAGCCCAGCACACTACACAGTAATCCCAGTAAAGGCACTGCCAGAACACTAACAAAATGCTCTGGTGCAGTCAAAGCATCGTCTTTTTCCCCCTCCCGACCCCCCCTTTTTTTTTTTTCCTTAATACCAAAGGCATTAAAAGAGATGAAAAACACTCCATTGAGTTAGGTGAAACGTTAATCCATTGGCCTTACTTTGCTGGGAAACCAGGGTTTGAATGAGGCCCAAGGCATAAATGAAATGAGTTTAGTGATCTCAGTTTAATTCTTAATAGGCCACAACAGACATTGCAGTTACAGAAGATACAATATTAGGAAATCAAACCCTTTTAGAATTGTTTTTAACTTGCAGCTAACGAGGGTTAGGAGAGAATTAATGTAGAAACTAAAACCTTAAGCCAACCTAAATAGCTCTCTATCCAGTTAGAGTGCATGAAGAGCAGGAAAGATGCTGCTTGTGAGCCCCATGGCTGAGGAGCCATCCTGCAGCACAGCAGATGCTGGAAAAGCTGATCAGCAGAAGTTGAAGGCCCCATGGAAAGCATGGGAGGATTTCAAGTGCCACCTCAGCAGATTCTGAACCAAGCCTACATAACTGCACATAATGGGACTGGAAATAGTCCCACCGAAGCCCAAACTTTGGTCATGTTGGTAGGGTCAGTCCTTTTGTTCCTGGTGCCGTGAAAGCCACAGACCCCTCCAAATAAACAGGAGTGGGTGGAAACAAAACCAGTCAAACTCCCATTCCTTAACTAGGATCATCCTTAGAGAGAACAGTGCTAAGGATGTCAGGTAAATGGATGCTTCAATCACGTTTACAAGGGAATTTTCATTCCTCTCAGTTTTCTTAGCTCCAGTCTCTGCAGCGGATAGATTTACTGGAGGTCTCAGGTGGAAAGTCAAACCTTTTAAATGGAGATATTTTGTCACTACTGAGAAAGATCAATTTTGCTCTGTGGAAGGGTAAGGTGTCACTTTCTCATTCTCAGAAAAAAAAGGAAAGAAACAACTCATAAAGCCTGGATAACAGAGCCTAGAAAAAACACATCAGTAAAACAGCTATTCAGAGAGATGCAATTAAAGGAAAATATTTTAATTGCAGTTAAGAAGTCCAGCTTGGAGCTCCTTGTGGATTCAACCCAATGGAAGGCCACAGTGGGTAAGCTTCTAGCTCTGCTGAGTGCATTGAGCCAGTATCTCCCAAAGTCTGGATGGTTTCTCTGAACCTCTCCCTATGGCCTCACTGTCCTGCACTTTCCCACACTCTGTGCATCAAGAGCTCATCCCGTGATGTCTCAGGATATTTACACAACCTGGGGGCTGGAGCAGTTTTCTCTTTCACATCAAAGGCACCTTTGTTATGTGCTAAGTGAACCCAAGTTGACTATTCCTGCCTCACAAGAAGCATGGAAAGACACAGCGCCATGCAGAGGCTCCTCCATACCATCTCCCTTTACCCAGCCTCTGCCTCTTGCCCCATGTCCCTCTCCTGATAGAGAGAGACCAGAGCTGTGGGATATCCATGTGATGGAGGAGTCCCAGGGGACTGTAGGCTTGAAGAGGCAGAATAAAGGCAGCAGGACGGGTGAGCAGTCTGGCTACTGTAGGACCAGGTTACTAACCCAAGAAAGTCCATGGCAGCCAATTTCTCTGCAGCCTCACTCCTTCCCTCTAGTACCCCATAGGCAGCACCATCTATACACTTCTGTTTGCTCCCAGGCTCTGCATCACAAACCAAGCCTAACATGGTACCATGTCTCCTTTCAGTTTACCTGTGTGGGCCAATTGATTCAAAAACCTGATTTCAGGGATACATGATGTGAAAGCCAGAAAACAACAAGAAAAGCCCCCCACATGCCCTCAAACCCCTCCTGCACAGTTCACTGAGATAACAAAAGAGCAAATACATAGCCTGCAGAGCAACACGGACATAAATCCTTCAGGAGGCTGTCTTATCTCGCCACACAGAAATTTAATCACCCAACTCGCTACACACAGAGGTGGTGAAATAAGTCTTAGTCTTGACGCCTGCAGAAAACAAGTTCTTCTCTTAAAAGGTGGTAGCAGTGACATATTGGAGGTATATATATTACCATCACTTTTAAAGAACTGTGTGATAATACCAATTCCAGCCTGGTGGCATAAAGACCCAGTCAGATACAAAAGCATTTAAGTTGGTGGTGAATGGCTCCATTACCCTTCAATCCATGATCGCACCAAGAGAGTAACTTCAAAGTTTTCCTAACAAATTACAGGCATGCTTGGCAATGCATTTCCATGACAAAATGCCTTCAGCCACTATTGAGAAGTCATCTCTGCATGCAGTGTGCTCCAGGTTTGGCTCCTGCCATGTCTGGTGACAGCGAGAGCTGGAAATGCACTGCTGCAAGTGAATGTGCTCAGCTGATGTGCCAGCTGCCTCCTTGCTTCCCTGAAGGTGGAGATGTTAAGAGGAGATTATGGGTTCAGCTCAGTTACACTGCCATGGTCTCTGAAGGAGAAACCCTGCAACACAACCTCAGTTTGAAAGGGCAGTTACGTATCGTAACCCCAACAGATGACTCAATGAAAACACAGGAGACAGGTATTCTAGGGAAGACTGAGAGACTATCGTTGGGGAATGTGGGGGCAGAACAAGGAACTGAGACACATAAAACACAGCTCAATCCAAAACAAGCAAGATTTCGGCTTGTACCTTGCTTGACTTTTCAGCCGTTTCAATGTGTAATAAGCTTCTCTTGCTCAGGCTGGTATCCTGCTAGGCTTCAGGGAGACAAAAAATGTGTTTGACTAAAGAACAGGCTTTACAGTTAACAAAGGTGCAATCTACACTGATAATGTATTCCTGCACATAATAGCCTGAAAGTACTACATTCATGTATGAGCTTTCTCAAAATTATTTATTAATGGAAGAGATCACATAAGATATTGCTCCTTAATATGCTTGAAAGGCTCCCATAAATGCACAGAATCTTACCCTGGTCTCTGAATAAGTCTATCAGACCTAAGTTGAGTGCAGCTACATTACACCAGCACAAAACTACTGCAAGAAAGGAGAAAATCAGGAATGTCTCAGGCAAGAAACCAGCTCCCTTGGCTCCAGCTCAAGAGCATGCAAACCTACAGTCATTGTGGCTGTCACATCACACCGGGTTGCTATGGAGATAATTGCAATGTCATAACTAAAGGCTAATGTCAGCACCAGATTTTACAAGGAAATGATTGGATTGTATTTTTAATTTACCCCCAAATTATTACAACTTCTCCATCAGGAAGAAAATGGGAATTGTATATTTCATTTTTTGACAGCCACAGAGCATAACTTTACGGTTTAGATTCCAGAAGTTTTTACATCACTACGCTGCTTTGAAAGTGGTCTCAGATGTTTCTACATGCTATACTGAGACAGGAAGAGAAAGAACACACAGGCCAAGCATCCATAAGCGATAATAATATACCTACAGTTCATGATGGATGCTGACATCTATACGTTGTTCTCCTAACCTGAGCCTCATTTAGCAACTCTAACTATTTTATTAACAATATTAATCAATAGCTTCAAAACGCTCTCTTGACCCGAGTGCTGTTAAGCTGCTCTCTGGTTAAAAACACATGAAACAAAATGAAATTTTAAATTACTTCACACTTGCTCAACCATGCTCTCTGCCCTTTGTGCCTGAACTGGCGTCTCCTGAGCTCAAACCAGGTCAGCATGGGGCCAAATGGCTGTTTTCTTTGGGACTAACTTCAAAGTCCATAAGCTTTTACACAGATCCAGTTCTCGAGCTGCCAGTAGCAAGATGTGGTGGAGGGGCTGTCAGCAATACTGACAACAGTGCTAGGCTGCCAGCTTTGTAAGGTGGAGACCAGCAGTGATGGCAAGTGTCATGAGTACATAAAGCATCATACAGAATCTAAAGTAACCGATACCATCATCACTGCAGTAGTTTGATTGGAAGCTCCACTGTGCAGCCCATTCTAGATGCAATAGTCTAAAATATCACCGAACCCCAGCCTCGTCTGGGTTGGAAGGGACCTTAAAGCTCATCCAGTTCCAACACCCTGACACAAACAGGGACAGCTTCCACTGGAGCAGGTTGATCCAAACCCCATGTCCAACCTGGCCTTGAACTGCCAGGGATGGGGCAGCCACAGCTTCTCTGGGCACCCTGTGCCAGCGCTTCAGCACCCTCACAGGGAAGAATGATGCTTTTAAGCCCCACAATTTTATCTCCCAGTCTGCCCTTCAAGACAGATGAATGCACAAAATCTGGAAGGTGGCATAAAGTAAAACCAAAACAAAGAAGAAAAACATTTGCAACAGATTTTCCTATTTTCTAATTGTTGGCAACTTGGGTTTGATGCATATGGAGGAGAAAATGGTACACAACCACAGCAACTTTTAATTCTGCTGACACAATGACCTTTCTGCTCCCCCATATTGAATGTCTTTGCTGCCCAAGGTGAATTCTAGGAAATGAGCAGCAGAGCATTTCCCAAAATCAGAATACTTCTCTTTAAGCTTGACTGTTGTTCAGATCAAGCCAAAACCTGAATGGCACAACACATGAAATGCTCACTTATTCTGGCATTTTAATATCAAGAAATTTATTACCATCATCAGTACACTAAGGATTATTTGAGTATTAGGAGGATATACATTAAAATGTAATGTATCTAATGTATAAAACGTAATGACTGCTGTGAGAGCAGGATCACACTCGAGTAGACAAGCAGAAGTAGGCTCTGTTGGAAGCAATTTGGCCCTGTTTGGAAAAGCTAGCTGTTAAAATCACAGGCAAATCCCAAACTGGCTGTTACCATGTACCTGCAGCAGCTCTGCTTCTTGCCTTTACTACCCTCTCTATCCAAAGCCACCCCACCCCCCCCCCAACTTTGGCACCCAGCAAACTGCCCCAGCTTGGAAATCTCTAAGCAGAATGGTTCTCCTGAAGAATAACATGAGCTTTGGGGGAGCCACCACTCCCTTGGAGTCACAACATTGTCTCTTGCGTCTTATATGGGATCACTAGAAGAAAAATGAGCATATTCAGAAAGGTACCAATTAGACAGCGTTAAGCACATGACCGACAAAGGAGACACAATGGTGTGAAAGTCAGCGAGTAATAAGCAAGCTGCACTTCCACAATTCCATCGGAAAATCCTTGGGGCACAGCCAGATTCTCAAATAAGAAGGCTGTATTTATAGCAATCAGTTTGGTTTGACATATTTCCCCTAATATGCTAAATTACTCCTTCGCTATCATCATAACTTCCCCTCAGTCATTCCTCAGCATCTTCTATTAGGCTGGCCTAAAAGCACTTATCGAGCTTCTCCGGCTGTGACCTCTTTAAAAACGTGTTAATTCTGACAGCAGCAGCACGGGGAGAGGACACGTTCAGCACACAATTAACCTGCCTGTGGGCTGCCGCTGCCACTCCCCAAGAGCGAGGGGCTTGCAGGCTTCTAACGAGGCTTTGCCATCCCTAATCCGTGTCCTTTTGTCCTCTTCTTGTCCCTCCTCCACCCGGAGACCTCGACATCTCGAGCCATTAAATCCCAACAGAGCACTTCCATCAGTCCCAGGAAGCAGTGGAGGAATTGCCCTCGAGAATGGCAACACTCCCTCTTGCCCGCATTCTCAGGGCATGGAGGCATGAACCAAAGACCCTTAGCATTCCCAGGATAATCACTGGATCCTCAGCTTTATGACCGCTGTGTGGACAATTTTATGGACGACTTGCATGGTCCATGGTTATACAGAACTGCAAGACATGTATCTAACAGCAATTTGCTCTGATTTCTCATTTGTGGTACAATGATAGCCAAAGCTCCACTCAAGATCCTGGCCGTGTTGTGAGACACTGTGTACATATCTATAGTGAAACAAAGTCCTTGCCCTCAAGAATTTAAAGTCTGAAGAGGCAAATCTGTTATGATAAAGCATGTCAAATCTAATCACTATCCAGCATCTCCGCATGTGCCTTTTCTCATCCTTCTCAGCCAGCCCCCAAAAGGACAGTCATTACAGCCCTGTACAACGTCTGTGTGGCAATTCCTGGCTTGCCTCAATAACCCTGTTTGGTATTTCATCAGGTTATTTCCTAACAAATACACCCAGTGATACTTTTATAATGATCTTAGAATCTGGTGGACAGCACAGCTCAATGTTAAGTGACAATAATGTACTTCTGATTTTATTTTTCAAACCACCTGCATTCCCATTCACATCAAACAGAGACTTGTCCTGTAGAGCCAGGACTGGAGAAAGGATAATGCCTTTTTTTTTTTTTTTTTTTTTTTTTTGTAAGGAAAAGGGGAAAAAAAATAAAATCATGCTTCTTCAGCCTTTTTTCCTCCTGCTACTGGGGTGCTTGTCCTTAATGAGCAGCTCCAAATGACAGCTTTAATCACTGCCTCTGGCCACTGAAAGAGGCCGCTAATGATAGGAAAGAACAGAGGACCATTTGCATCAATCAGCTCTAGTCTAAATCACTTTTTATGATAATGCATCCAAGCGAAGAAGAACGTCTCTGATGTCTCCTGCATGATGATGTACCACAGTGCTGTCTCCTCATCTCAGACCTCCACATAAATCTCTTAAAGATGCACACACACCCCACCCTGTGCTGCCAGCGCTGGCCCTCGTTTTCTACACCATTAATGATCTACCACCAGGGTAGAGTCAGGAGAGGTTAAGCAATCAGTTCATTCAGTTTTCCCTTTCTGCAGGGAATGCCCACTGCTCCAGAAAGGGAGGGGAACAGGCAGACAATGCCTGATCTGTCAAACAAATACAATTTCGGATCCACGTAATTCCTGGTTTGCCACCCATTAATGTTACGAGCTGACAGAGAAAAGACACTGGGCAAAATCCAGAGCGTGCTGTCTGTTACAGCACTGCACCTCTTCTACATGTGACACGGTAATGCTGCTAAGGCTTTACTCTTGCAAGTACACTTTATTTACACAGGAGTGCTTTCAGAGAGACTAATCCCATAAGTACAGATTACTCCCCCCCTCCACGGAAGGGTTTATAGGATCAAGCCACAGTTCTGTAATACTAAAACAAAAGACCTGATCCTGCCCAAGGCAGTGCCCTGATTAGACATCAGCCTGAGACACAAGATCTGGGCCCAATTTCTGAACCAGCCACAGGCCGAGGTCCCATGCCCAAATCAGTGCCCTGCAAACAGATCTAGAGCAACTCTTCATCCAAACACAAAAGAGGTCCACAAGGCCCTGCAGCAACACCCTACACATAGTAAAGGGTAAAATTTCCAGCAGCTCATGCAACAAGACCTATGTAGGGAGCCTCAATGAAACTTCTGCCTGCACTGGGTGCCTCTGGCTCCTTTGAAGATCCCAGCATAATGTTCTCAGCCTGGTAACATCAGCTGACCTGAGTGACCCATGGGCTACCTGAAGACTGGTGCTGTGCAGGAGAACCTATGAGATCTGCTGTCCAGAGTGGCTTTTATGGGATGCATAATGCTCTCCTGCTGGGTCATGCATCAAAACAAGCTCTTTCTGTCAAAGCAAACTAACAGATGCAAAATTAGACCTACCAGATCCATGTGGGATACATATAAATACACAGGGCTTGTTTTCTTGTTCCCTTCAATAAGGGGGAAAAGGGAGGACTACGTTAATTCAAATTTTGGAGTTACTCTTATTTCTTAACTGGCATAATGCTGGATGGAGGAAATTACACCAATCTTACTGGCAAGTGCTTACTGTATTCACCCTGTTCCTTTGAAACAGCCTTGAGAGGCCAGAGTGAGCAATACAGAGTACTTCATGCTCTTGTAGCTTTGACTGACACTTCTCAGGACATGCTAATTACCTTTCAGGGAAAAAGAGAAGGAAAAGGTCTCCAAATAGGCAATTTTATTTAATCTATTGATGTCAATAAAAAATTCTTTTTGCTTATGGAAACAGGCTAACCTCTACAGGGCTTAATCTTCCACGGCAAAGAAGGCTTACAATGCCAGCTAAAGTCACTGGACACTTTTAATCTCCTGATTAAAACCAGGACTACTATGATTGTATTTATCAGAAGCAAAGGATGGAGGGGAAGGATTAGTTAGTGGGAGCAAAATGCTGACTGACTGAACATTATAACACTCCAATTCTCTCTATGAAGAATCCTTCCCAGAAAATCGCCTCTTTAGCAATGCACTGGATGCTGGTGTGGCCTGAGGATCCACATGGGAAATGCTTTAATGAAGCCAACACAGTCCCTGCTGAAGCACAAGGCTCTCAGTGACCAGCCCTGCCCCAGTCTGACACCAGGGGCCAACAGAGCTGAAGGAAAGACTCACAATGGCTTCAGTAGCCTCTGGATCTGGGCCTCATAAATGGAAGTAAGAAAGTAAAAGGGAAGACAGCAGTACACAACAGCTGTAGCCCTCCTAAGCCTTTCTTTTTTGTAAATGCTTCCCTTGGTGGCTGTCTTTCATTTGATTATAATAAAC
Organism: Psilopsiagon aymara; assembly: GCA_024733675.1. Lineage (NCBI taxonomy): Eukaryota > Metazoa > Chordata > Aves > Psittaciformes > Psittacidae > Psilopsiagon > Psilopsiagon aymara. The sequence goes on from JANRGW010035003.1 coordinate 36,248, forward strand.
TTCAAAAGGTGTATTTGATCTGCCAGCATGTTTTTTGCTGTCCACCAGGAGTTCATTTCAGCTGTGCAATGTAGCAAATACTGTACATTAGGTTAATTTTCATTTCAGCTGTACAACATATATTATTGTTTCACCGCTTGGCTTAAGTGAGCTCTGGGTGGAGAGAGTCAAAAACATACCAGCAGATCAAATGTACCCTTTGAAGTTTACTGTGATGAAACATCTTTCTAAAGAAGAAGGGGAAAAGGAAAAAAAAGAGAAGGAGAAAGCTTTTAAAAAGCTTTAAAATATCCAACATTGTTTGGAGCATTTTAATGTTTTGGCCTGTCCCTCCTAAAATCAAGTTATGAGATTTCATCCTCTGCAGCTCTTACTCCTATCAGGACCACATTATGGATGAAGTGGAACTTAATCTCCTTGCTGCACTGCTCAACTTCAATGAACTCAGGGTGGATCATGAACCATATTAGCTCTATATGGTAGCTTTAATGTTTATGGAGTAAAATGAAAACAAAACCCAAGTGAAACTAGTCTGATTCAAAGATGGGACTGGACTCTGAGGCGTACAAACTATCTTCAACTTCCCTCCAGGAACATGCTAAATTTCATTACAATTCTCAGTGATTAGAACATGACCTTTGAAAAAGCCGTCAAGAAGTTCCACCTTTGTCACAAGGTCTCTTACTGTTACCCTACCTCTTTCCTCATGGACTTCTTGGTTCAGTTGAAGGATACTTCTGTTTTCTGTATCCCCGAGGCTTATCCTGGATCATTTTACTGAGCTGCTACAGAGTACAACCCACAGAAAAGTCACTAAACTACACATGGGAATGTCAGGAAGCTCCATACCAACTTTACCACCAGTCGACTGGGAATTGATAGGGCTGTGCTCTCCCGCTATCATCTCACTGCCAAGATCCCATTTTGGACAAAGTCATAAGGATTTCAAACCCCCACAGGAAGGAAGAAAAACAAGACACTTTGTGTACACCATCAGATTTATGCATCTCACAAGCTCAAGTTCCTAGTTAGAAAGTCTCCCACAGCTTTTGGTTCACTTTGAACAAAGTAGGGTTGGATTTCTGATGAATAGCTTGGCTCAAAATCCACTTGGAGGCTTTTCCTTGAATTTTAACCTACAGTGAAGCTAATTGTATTGAAAATGCACAATATTGAGGAAACGTTACATGTGATAAATATTTACCCTAAAGGAATTCAAAGGGAGTCTGTAACAATTTATTTCTATCCAATACCAAGCAACACTAAATCGCAGGGAAAATGCAGCCCCAAACCCTATATTTTTCCAACTTCTACTAATGATCGTGCTTTGTGAAAAATGCCAGACAACAATGTCCCTTAACCACGCAGCTATATAAAATAATGTGCTTTTAACTCCATTTTAGCACATTTCATCCTAAGGTACTTTGCAAAACAATGGATTGATTCTGCTTTCACTTTGACTGGTGTAACTAATTAGACGCAACTAGAATTACTCCTGATCCTATTCACATAAACAGGCTTGATGACTTCAGCAGGGCCATTAGTGAAAATAAGGACCCACACAGAGTAAGGATTTGTAGGCTCTAATCCTCTCTATTTGAAGCCTCAGTAAAACGCAGCCGGTTCCAGTACAGGAGGAGAAAGTCGAGCTGTGCACAGTGTTAAGAGCAGAAGAGTGGGAAAAGGGGAGCATTTTGGCCAAATAAACTGGGAGAAAAATGACTCCTTGAAAGAGCTGTCAGATAAAAGAGCTGGTACTGAGATTTTCCAAGAGAGTACTGGAGAGAGGCTCCAAAATTCAGCACCTGCAACATGAGAGGCCATGAGTACCCAGCACCCTGCGGCTTCCACTGAAGCACTGGCTTCAGAAAGGTATTTGGGAACGTTTATCCACACGGGATTTCTCCCTGAAGCCAAAACTCGTGAGGACACACATGGAAACGTAAATGGTTTCATTTTGAGCATGGCTTGAAAATTCAGATCAGCTTTGTGTTTCAAATGAACCAGCTCATCCAGTCTCCTTAGTACCTAAATTCAGTCCATAAAGCTAATGTTAAAGCAGATGATTATGAAATAAAAGGTTCTTCTAAGAGAAGGAAGAAGGGGGGAGAAACTCTATTAATCACTACCAGAAAACATCTGGTTTTAAATGAGGTGGTTTTGATCTATACTGCTTGTGATGCAAGAGGAAAGCTTTGCAATCCATATGACAACCAGATCTTCATTTTGCTGGGATTAAGGGTCAGCACAAGGGACTGGGGGAGGGAAGAGCTGGAAGGGAGCAGGAGAAACAGATTCCAATAATGAATGCCAGGACGCTCACTCTACAAACACAACCTACAGAACACCAGCCCCAAGTCCACTTGCAACATTTCTGCTTGATTTGTAACAGGATAAACCAATTAAAAGTTGAAGGTTTTATCCCATTTGCACGTATATGACAGGTTTCCCTTCAAACATCCTTAATTATACACAAAGGATGATTTCAAACTGCAGATGCTGCGCACAGAGGCGCTTATGAATAGTCACTTTACATGCACAAAGACAATAGAAGGCAGCAGAAAGTTTTGCTGTTTATCATTTCTATAGTTAAAACTACTTCAAAAAAGACAAGATCACGGTCTTTCCTAGGTGACAGATGGAGAGGTGGAAGCAGAAACCTCCTCCCTGCCACAAGCAGACAGAGACCAGCGCTGACCAAGTTGCCAAGCCCTCTCCCCAGGCTTTAACTATAAAGTTACATGGTCTGAAGAGGAAAAAAAAGTGAAGGCAACAGCGTTTTAGCCAAGAATCAATACTGAACTCATCCCTCAGCAAGTGAGGGACATCTTGACGTGGAGAGAGTAGCAATGTAATGCTGAGAAAAGAGGTCTCTGCACCAGTTGCTTATGCTGTCTTTATCTCACCCAGTAGCCATAGTGTTACAGCTGACAGCGCTTCAGACCACTCCTCTCCAAAATGACTGGAACTGGCTTTCTGATCTTAGAGAGTGGAGGGGCTCAAAAGTGCTTGGAGATAGTCAGGAAAAGGCCAAAAGTAGTTGGGATTATACTCCTGCAAGTAGACTTGCTAACTCAGTTGACAGTTAAGCGTATTTGCTGAGATACCAGAAACTGCACTGAAAGATACCTGGTTTACTCACACAAGCTAAAGTGACTCCCACCTCTGGATTCCATGGTAAGGAGATACTGCAAAACCCTTTGCCTTGGAGGGATTCGTCTCACCCATCCCTTTTGTCACCAGTTTTCCTCTCAGATTCTCTCTGCCTCAGAAATACCTTTGTATCATTTTGGTTTTCTGCATCTTCTCACTGCTCATAAGAAATTCAGGAATCAATTCATGGAATCAATTCATGGAAAGGAAGTTTCAGAACTCAGGAAATACTTGTAAAATACGAGATACAATTCAAGCTTTGCATTGCCTCTTGTGTCATGAAAAAATGATCTATGTTCCAAGGGTAGAAGTTTATTTTTCACAGAGACTGACATAAGCATCTGACAACTTGCATTACAATGAGCATTACTATTTTAATGTTGTGTTTAACACTGCTCCTTATCTTTATCACTACACACAGCAGTGTATGGTGGGTTGAAGAAGCCCAGGGAACACGACTCCCCCCTCCTTCCTACCACCCTTGTGCTTCAAACATACACAAGAACGTGTGACTAAATTGGTTTAATTACACCTCAGACTTTAAAGCAATGGCAACAGCACTGTTCAGCTTGTGTGCAAACGCATGCAACCACTTCCAAAGAGATACACTCAGGGTCTCCTGAAGTGCCTGAAGAAGGAAACACCAACATTATCTTTGTACCTGCACTCAAGGTTGTGGATAAGAAGCAGATTCCTGCCTGCACATACATGCCATAAGCCAAAGGGCACTACAGGCCCTGCATGTGTCTTGTGCCCAAGTATCTTTCCCAAGACACTATTCAGGCATATATCCATGGAAGAACAGATGTTCAGGCAGCAAGCTTTCCTGCTGCATGAGCACCATGTTCTTCCTATCTACCTCCAGCTGATTCAGATACCCAAGTCACACACCTTAGAGGCCAGACCAAGTTTTGCCATTTCCATTCCATAATAAAGTCACAACCTGTCATTTTGGATCCTGAATCCATTGTGGAGATCCTTGCCTCTGTCACCTTGTGATTAAGGCTGCAATGACATGCTCTCAGTGGGTCAGTTGGAAATCTGAGCTGGAGGAAAAGACTGCTGCCTACTTATTAAGTGGTGTGTCACAAGGAACCCTTATTACAGGCAGGATCTGAAATCTCTGCTGGCTTCTGACTAGTTTTCTGGTAGAATTAAGGTTTTGGGTTTGACCTACAAAGCAGTGAGTGCTTTGGGCACTAATTACTTAAAAGCTCGTTTCTCTCCCTGCGTAGTAACATGACGAGTTGTGGTTAGTGGGCATTCTTGAGCTGACAGTCCCTTGGGGGCTGTCTTCACTGCAAAGTTAACTTAAATAACTCAAGTCCTATCAACACACAGGAGCCCTTAACTCAGAGGCCAGACATGCTCTTTAATTCTCTCATCAAGGGACATAAGTTAAACCGTGTGCACTGCTAACACTCAGACTAATGCGACAGATCCATCGTGTGAGCACTGGCAACTGGAACATATGCACCGAGAGTTGCTTAATGCCATGACACAGCCTCACTGGAATGACAAACAAGTGCTGCTACCAATAGCTGAGAAGGGATTAATGAAGTGCCCAAAGGTACTATTACCCAAGGAACGTAGCCTGGGCCAAAGAAGGAGTGAAGCAGGAAGATCACAGCGCAGCAACAGCAACACTCCTGCTTTTTGAGCTGCCTCTGCAAAAGTGGCTGTAACCTGAGTGCAGGTTACTGCTGCTCACTCTTTGGAGGACACATAGCAAGCATGGATTCATAGAATGGCTTGGGTTCTCTGGCAGGTTAAAGCCATTCCCCCTTGTTCTGTGCCTACAGGTCCCCCTTGAAGGTACCTCTCCAGCTTCCATGGTAGTATGCTTAAGGTAGAACAACATTGTCTCCGAAGCTCCTAAGTTTTAGGCCTTTGTTGCATTTAATTAGAGATGAATCAAAGAAGATAAGCACCCAAGCTAGCTATATTGCACAGACTGCAAGGCAATGGTAATCATTAAATATTTAACTGACGCAGTGAAATGTCACCCAACACAACACTTGTTGCTGACCTCCTGAATTCAGGAGGACCTAAGATGAAATCAGAACACCCTGCAGCGAGGGAACCTCTGCCACTGAGGAAAACGCATGTACTCAGCGTGTCCCCAGGAAAACAGCCACAATGGAGGTGAGGGCAACTTCAGCCCCAGGACCCAAACCTTCCATGATACCCCCTAGCACAGCACAAAACATCAGTACCTATTCCATAGAGACAGCTGAAGGTTTCCTATTTAAAATGTACTTGCTTTTTGTCTCCCCCCACTTTAAGCTTTGTTTCTAGCCCTGCTGCCCTCTGAATTTTCCATGCCTCATGCGTTTTACAATTGATCCTTTGGGCTCCCTCACACGCTCAAGGCATACAGGATTCTTCCATAATAAAGAGACCTTTAATACAATATTAAAGCCACCGAGTAATACCACCTCCAGGTCCACAAGTGTTCATCATCTGCTCAGTGATGCTTCTCAAGAGCATCATGAGCTCCACTTTTGCTGCCATCAAAATGTCTTCTTGGTATTTTTCTGGCTTATGCTTCCCTGTGACCATGAGACTTCACAAAGTGTAACTTCTAAATCCCAACATCATGCACTGGTCATTCAGTAACAGCTTTCAGCTGTCAACAATATAATGCAACCGAGTATATTTACAAAGTCTAGATAGCAATAGAAAAGGTCACTTTAATCATGAGAACCGCCTATACTTGTTTCACCTCCGATACTACTTGTTAATTGAAAAAGGAGTTTCAACAGCACACTTCCTTCAAGGAAATGGGTATTATTATTTCTCATCAGCAGTTTCTGCACTATGATTTCTGTATGCAAGGATAATGAATCCTTAAATCTGACACTTCCAGGTTTCTTGGTGCTCACCAGGTTTCCAATCCCACATATTCAAGATTGGAAAGCCCTTTCATTGTGCTCTCCTCAGTACGCAGTGTCCTGGGCTCTGCTGTTGTTACACCTGATTAAAATCAGGTTATCCTGCTCTTATTTCTCTAAGCTCTCTTGCTCACTACACAGGTGGCACATGCTTTCCTAAACTTGCCTGCTCCAGTTCTGAAAGAGTCAAACTGAACAGAGCAGAGGCCAAAGCACAGACTTACTCTTTATTCCGAGACACTGCGTCATCAGCTGCTTATTTAAAACTTTGTTCCGAGATGCAGAGCCCAAGAGGCCAAGACTTTCCACTCCACAGGGCTGAACAGGCTCCACAACACAGTATTAGGTACACACTTTAGCATCACCATTAGCAATAATGATCTATATTCCAGAAAGCATCTCTCTCCCATAGGGTTCCCATTCTCACTTCATAATGTGTAGCACACACACGTGGAAATGAAGGCATCCATGGCGTGAGGCACAAGAGCAGCAGAGAACCACAGGAGCTTCTGAAGTATTTATCACAAAGCAGTACAAAACTGTAAAACTTTCTATACGAAGGGTAAAATACTATTAAAGAGAGTTATAAAAGTAAGTCATTATAATTAGAGGTTACTAATACTGCAGTTACCTTTGGCTAGTATTCTTCGCACTGTTACAATATGAAGGAGCTTAAACACACCACAGACAGAATTAAACACACACAATCTCATATGCTACAGATGACTTTGTAAGAGAATCAGTTTTGGATGAAGGAGCTCAGACTCTTTACAAGCACCCACAGCTCCAACTTACTCCTCAGGACTTAATAGGCAAAGAAAACAAGTGTTCCAACTGACATTCAGTTTGCGACCCACAGTCTGACGTTTTTTAGACTCCAACTATTCTCCCCAGAGCTCCTCTTGGTGGGCACTAAGTGCCCTGCTGCTTCAGATAGGATTCGCCCCTGACACCACACTGCAGCAGTAGAACACTTGTCACCCTGGGTGAACAAGTGTGTGTTTGTGAACAAACAAGAGAGGAGACAGTGTCCACCTCACATGCATTTGTAAAGTTTATACACAGTTACAGTGACTATTGCTTATAACAAGAAAAAGAAATTCAGGACTCTTTAGAAAGAACTTTTTGCCATTACCCCTTTTCAGACCATGCCATTAGACATCCAACCCTTTTGAGGCTCACTTCCGTTAGCCTCTAAACCATGTACACAGGCTGCATATTCAATACCTCACTAAATTCCCCTCCTCCCCCCTCAGCTCCGACTCCATATCACTTCTCAAACCCATCCACTTTCTCAGTGTGCTGGACTTTATTCCCGGTCTCTTGTCCTTTCCAGATAAACCACAGTAAAAATGCACTGTAATTACACAAACTCTTAATTAAACTGAGGGATTTAATGCACCTCCAATGTTTCCATTATCAGCAGTAATGGCATTCAATCAGGACAACAGACTCCCATGTATTACTAAGCTCCTAATTGCTAATCACTTTCCTAGTTAATAATCACTAAAATGCTATTAGGAAAGATGTGTAAAATACAGATATCACTGTGAAGTTTTGCTTTGGCACCTACCAGAATTGAAGTGTGATGGGCCAGCAGTGGCCAGAGAGCTGCTCATCCCTTTGCCCTGGAAGGTACCAGCCTGGCTCCACTGTGGGACAGGCACCGCATTTCCCCCAGTAGCATTCCCAACTGCCAACACAATCCCTGGTGCAAAGAACAAGCTGGTACTGGAGATGCGCTTCTCTCACAGCCTGAAGCGGCTGGACCCAAGGAGCCAGGCATGACCCCAGCCTCCTGATAGAAGATGGCCTGGGCTGTGAACACCCCCCAATGCACTGTTCTGAGCTTCTTATGGCCACCACTCCCAGGAGAGTGCTGCACTACAGAACACAGCCCATCAACTGACTGCAGGCACCACCTGATAACATTTTTGGCCAGGCCCAAAGACACAGCTGCCATCATCAGTGTAAATTAGGCTAAGAGTGCACAGCTGGCCCCTATCACCCCATGGCAAGTCTCCATGGAGTCAGCATCTGCATCATGGTCTCAGCCCCCACGTTGACATGACTAAGTGAGACACTCAGTTTTCTCTCAAGGAAGGGAACTTCCTATAAACAAAGTCCCCTCCACAGTTATAAGGAGAAGTTTGACAAATGTGAGATGATGTTTGACAGATGTGAGAAACTTCACATCCAGCAGACAAAAGCAAGACAGGAGCTGGGATCTGGCCCAGCAGCAGAAGACCCTGCACACAGACTGTGGCAGTCCAGGAAACTTTACCACTGTGAGAGTTAATTCACATTTAAACCATAGCAAGAGGTAAATGTGACTCCAGATTCCTCACAGATACTCACAGCCCATCCCCAAACCCACAAAACCTCATGTTTTTATTTCATGATCACTGAATGACGCACACACAGCCAGCACAAACCTCTGGTAATTAAGTTCTGTTTCATCTGTGGCCAGATCAGATCTTCTCTGGTGTTTTCCACACCTGAAAGAGCTGATATTTATTCTCACAAATGATACAGCACCTAGAAACACACACCTAGAAACTCTCAGGAGCACAGCATTTCCATCCTAGATCCTAAACTGGAGCACTGATGTTGTCCTCTTCTGTATCCCATGGATGCAGGGTTAATAACAAGGATTCCCATGCAGTTTCAATGTTGCAATTCAGAACTTGTGCCTTGCAGAAGACATTAGGAAAGAAGGAAAAGCTTGGGGATGGAAGAAGGGAAAATAATTAATTCTTTGCCCCTTCCTGTTTCTCCTCACCCCTTATAAGGGTTCACAATAAACTCAACATTATGGCTTTGGTATTCAAGAAATTTTATATCCAGCCTCCACTACAGGAAATGCTGCTCATTCCTATTAATCCAAGACTTAAATGACATCAAGCACATAAATGAGGTGTCTGTAATATAAAACCCTACACTGATCAGGGATTCATACTTACGTGGCAAACTTGTGATGCTTCAATTTTTAATAGCAGGAATGGATGTACGCTCCTTCCCAGTTTGGGACAGACATTCTAAGGGAAAGAGGAGAAAATTCCCATGATGGTCAGACACTCCAAACACAGTGCTTCTGTGCACCTCTGAGCCTCATCCTGGGAAACACTGGGCAGCCAGTGAGTCCTGTGGGCTTGCCTGAGAGGAGCAAACACTGTGTATCCACCAAACATGGGCTGGGATAACTTTTGCTGGAGAGGCATGTGGGCGCCAGGCTACATCCCTTTGGAACCAAAGGGCAAAACCACTGATCCACTGCGGGAGGACCTTGGCCATACCCTAAGGCCTCAATACCTACTTGCAAAGCTGTAACTCCTAAGTGCACCTCCCAGGTCCTGTGTCACCAGTGTTCCCGGCTCGCACCCAGTGCTGACTCCGCAAGCGGGTATTTTGGGAGCGCTGCGCTACTGAAAGTGCTGATGAGACTTGAGGGGGAACAAGCAGCACGTGATGGGCAGTGACTCTGCCTGCTTAGTCACTCTTGTGAGAAGGACTTTCAAACAACCCTAAGAACACAAAAAGGCACTATAAAGGAGACCTATTTGGGTTTATTAGGTGGAGATTAAGGCAACTGCTTCAATCAGTGAAATCCTCCATGTGAAATGGAGGTTTATTCACCTTCTTTATTGTCATTTAATAACCTCTTAAGTGCAGAATTATGAAACCAAGGTAATACTGAGCCCCATTTCCCTATTTCCAGTCATATGCAGTTTTTCTGCTTTGCTAACTTTTAAACACTCAGCTCATATTCTACCCACATCTTTAAAGGTCATTGCTCCCATCGGAGGTTTTGGTGGGGTGGGGTTCTTGGTGGATAGAGATGCAACTGCAAAAAGGCTCATAGCTGCTTCCTTCAGCATTCTTCCCTCTCCTTCAAAATAAGAAATAAGAAAGCTGCTGGTGTCTCTGTAGGAAAGGCTCTGAAAGGATTCTGGAGGCACACAGAGTCTTCAACGAATGTTTCAAAGCAGATTCATCATTTGCAGTGAATACAAGTTTTTGACTGATACGTAGGAAGAAACTTGAATAAGCTCAGATCTCAGAACTGAAGGTTTTTCTAAAGAAAAAGCTCCAGAAATGCCTGCATTTAGATGGGGGGAAACGAGTGAGAATCAAGAACAAAGCCCTGAGACACAGCGAGAGTGAATAACCTTTCAGATCAAGCTGGTTTCCCCACCAGAGAGAGTTCCAGCCTGCACGTTCCCATTTGATGCAAATGGCTGTCAGAATAGCACGACTGGATAATAGATAAAAGATTATCTGTGACATTATGAAAAATGAAAGCTTAAAAATGGCGACAAGTTCCATGAAATAAAATATTAGCTAGCCTGTCTGAAAGGCAACAATAGCCCCTCTGGTTTATTCAGTGCCGCAGCCCTGCTGCTGGCCACCATTGTTCTAATGACTCCCACAGGCTCGTTCTTGCTCTGCAGCTTCCCTGCTGCCTCCTCTGCTAAAAACACAAGGTCCAAGAAACAATCCTGGTTAGGATTCCTTTCCCTCAACTTGAAATGAGGATAGAAATTCAACTGGAGCAGCTCTACAGGCAGCACGCCTGATTTAACAGGAGAATTACAGATTGAAGGCAGGGATTTCCAGTGCAGGCTGATTTTCATATCAGCCTTTCCTTTCCAGGAGGAGGTCCAGGCTGAGGACACGTCTGCTGCACAGATTTCCACTGAGCACTTCACCAATGAAGACAAGCTGCATGTGCAAAGCTACTCCCCACATCTTCTGCCCTATAACCTGCTCAGCTGAATCATAGAATGGTTTGGGTTGGCAGTGACTTTTCAAAGCTCATGTAGTCCAACCCCCTGCAATAAGCAGGGATATCTTCAACCAGATCAGGTTGCTCAGAACCACATCCAGCCCGGCCTTGAATGTCTCCAGGGATGGGGCATCCACTATCTCTCTGGGCAATCTGGGTCAGTGTTTTACCTCCCTGGTATGACATTTCTTCCTCACATCTAGCCTGAATCTCCCTCTTAGTTTAAAACCATTACTGACAGTGGTTTACTGCAGAGGACCCAACTTACCACAGCTGCAGCCAGTCAGGACTCCCACCACTGCAAACTGGGAAACTCAGGACATCTGTGCATGTATTTGTCTCATTCAGCTGGTGTAAACTGGCATAATTCCACTGACATCAGCAAAGTCATGCTGATTTATATAAACTGATGATCTCACCCACTGTAATTACATGTAATTTCCTATCTACAAATACTGCCCTGTAACAGAGAGGAGCAAGATCCCAGTTACTTGTTACATTACCCTCATATGGTAGGAGAACCTGGTCTTAATGGCACAGGAATGCAATCTAATTGATTTGGATGAAATACACCTTTATATTCACAGCAATATCGCACTTCACATTGCATACAAAGTTCAGCTTAACTACACTAAATTCACAGCTATTGTTTTCATTAAGTGAAAGCACAGCGGAGGTCAAGCAATAGAGATGCTGTTCAACACCTACATTTTCCCTTGCTCGGTAATTCCACGTTGTACTGCACAATTGACATTTGGGCAGTCGTGTTGAAAAAGCTGTGAAATGATATTGAAAATGTGAAAAACAAGCCCTGACAGGCACTCAGATAGTGCAGTGATGGGCACAGACAGATAGTGAGACGCAGGAATAATCCTGCCACCTCCTGCAACCTGCAATGATTATTTCTCTGTTCTGTCAAGCAGGTGGATTCCTCCTGAGCACCCATCTTGTCAAAGGCAACGTCTTGGCAGGACATTCACGCATATATCCCCATCACAGCATATGCTGCTTACTGAGAAAGACCTTAAGCCTTCACCACCACTACTAGCAGAACATTCGGCGATGCAGAGTACCTGTTTTCTCACATACAAGCACATTCAAGGACTGGTTTTGTACAGACCTGAAAATCTCTTGGAGTGCAGCAGCTGAGGATTCCCAGCACGGTGAGATGGGGCCTGGTGGAAAAGTCCTGCTCAACATGGGCTCTGCTGCTTCATATTATCCACAGAGCTGTGCTGGCTTCGAGTCCCGCTGCAGCCAGGAAGACTTACTGGAGTGAGCATTAAAGGCTGGGATCCTTCAGTAGCTGCCCACATGCCACTTTATTCGGGAAGATAGAATCAGTCCACTGTTAAATTAACAACTGTGAACAGTGCAGAGAATTGGGCTGACGCTGGAGCTGTTTAACTTTGATTTTCCTTGTCTCATTTTCCTGAGCAGGGCAGCGTTCCAGTGCTCCAAGGTGAAAAATGCATTTGTGCTCTTCAGTAACTCTGAATAAGCACAATCACTTTTTAAATTGAAATCCATATCAGACCTTTCCCAGGAAAATGACAATACAGAACAGCTATAGCTAAAGCCCCAAAGTGTCCACAAGTAGGAACTGTTCATATGGCAGGGGGAGAACTGTGCTTCCCTGGTCAACACCAGCAATGGGACGCAAACTTTCTTGTCCCAGGCTACAAATCTACCTGGAACTGCAAGCCAACAACCCATGCAGGGTGTAATGAACACAGCCTCACAAAGCCACATTTGCTGTTGTTGGAGACGCTGATTGTTCAGGGTGGTTGAAGCTTCATTTCTGATTTGGGTAAAAGCTCCAGCATTTTCTCTTTCACTCTAGTTCAAACCTGAGCCTCTAGCTACAAATAGGGCGATTAGAGCAGCATTGTAGAGCAGCAGTAAAACAGTGTTAATGAGCTGCAGGATATCAGAGGCAAAAAAGAAGAAAATATTTCCCCCGCAGGCCAAACAAAATTAATGTTAAAAATTAATGTAAAGCACTAATGCAGCAAGTGCCTCCATTCAATTATTGGGCTGTGACATGTACAATGCAATACTTTTGCCATTGAATTTGTTATCTAAAAGGTGTTCATTGTTTATTATGGTGTGAAAAGCTGTTTTGCTCCAGATAGGCTGGTTCATTAAGAAGTTGGATTCTTGCCATAGCCCTATTTCTTAGCAATGAAGCGATGCCCCGTAGCAAAACCTGCAGAGAGCGGCTCTCTGTTTAATATCAGAAATGTAAATCAAAAGACTCCAGTCTGCTTTTTAAACAGCTTTTGGTCTTTACAGAGATGAAATTCACCCCCAAATATTTCACATTGCTGCCTGGTCAAAACGGCTTCTATAAATTCCAACTCTGCTGAATGATTATCATCATAATAATTCCTGTCAATGACGGGTTTGTACTGTTCCTGCTATTAAAACACTTTTCCTTCTGCTGTTTCATTCATCATACTGTAACAGGTTTGGTTTTTCGAAGGGAAAGAAACCTAGGTTTTAACTGCCTAAGTAGAAAATAACGTTCTGAAAAGAAACAAGGTATGCACAATTACATAGATGCTAATGACTTCTAATACTTCAGGGTTGGAAATGTCACATAACTGGATTTTGATGTTCCTGTACGTGCTAAATAGCACCTTTTCCAGCAAAGACTCCCAGAGGGGTCTCAGCTCTAGAAGCTGACACTGAGAACTAGGGTCAGACCCCTGCGAGAACGGGACCATGCTGGGGGAACAGGAGGAGGTAGGGCCTTAGGGAACAGGACAAGGCAAGGAAACAAACCCAAGAGCTGCTTTTGCTTCTGAGGTTGACAGGAACCACTGGAGCTTTAGCTTCTACATAACAGTGAGGAGAGAGAAAACAAAATCTCACCAAAAGCCCTCTATTGGCATATAAAAAATTACTCTATTTAGCGAAATTAGATATTTTGTTGGCCTTCATTTATGAGCCAAAACACCCTGAGGGGGACTACTTACCAACTTTAATTAGTAATAAAAAGCTTACAAGTGCCAGGGGAGCAAGAACTGGAGTCCATGGGCCAAATTCGGCACTCAAATTACATCAGTTTAAATCTAGGCTCTTCTTGCCTTCAAAGAAGTTGCTCTGTGCTCACCATGGGACAACTCAGTGGAATCAAGTCACACTGGAGCCAGGAGAGGTGCTGTGACTGATGCACTGCAAACCTGTCATTTGACCAGGTTTAATAAAGATTGCTGTCAGGAGGTTTGTATGTGCTGGAGGCAAGAGTTCTTGGGGATTAATGACTGTGGATGGTGTTTGCAAGGCAAGGTTCAGGTAGCAGGGGGGTACAGGGGTGGCGTCCCTAGAAGCTTCCCCCGTGTCTGACAGCCAATGCAGGACCTGCTGCTGGCAAAGGCTGAGCCCATTAGCAATGGTGGCAGTGCCTCTGGGGTGATGTATTTGAGACGGAGGAAAAGAAAACTGAGCAGGAACAACTGCAGCCACAGAGGAGACCATGTGAGATGAGCAGCCCTATAGAGCCCAAGGTCAGTGCAGAAAGAGGCAGGAGGTGCTCCAGGTGCCAAAGCAGATGTTCTTCTGCAGCCCATGGAGGTTCACAGTGGAGCAGAGATCCTCCTGCAGCCCACAGAGGACCCCATGCTGGAGCAAGGGGATGTGCGAAGGAGGCTGTGGTCCCATGGGAAGCCTGCACTGGAGCAGGCTCCTGGCAGGACCCGTGGCCCCATGGAGGGAAGAGCCTGTGCCAGGCAGAGGCAGAGTGTGAACAGTCCTGCCCTGGGGAGGAAAGAGCCGCAGAGACGATGCAGGATGAACTGACTACAACCCTCTTGGTTTTTGTCTTGATACATGTTGCAAGCATCCAGCTCTCACAGCACTATTTGAAATTCCAGAAGTGTATCAGGATTTATTCAGTAGCAAATAAGAGCAAGAAAAGAAAACTGCTCATTAGTAATAAGCTCATTTTCAAGGCACCCATCACATACTAAGAAGAAACACAGTTTGCTGTGAGCAAAAGTGTATCACAGCCAGCAGGCTGCAATTTGCCATCCTGCCCATACTCAACTTACTCCTCTGCCACTGGCTTGAAAACGCATTAAAGCAACAAAGCTTGGTGTGCTCCATGGAAATCTCTGAAGCATCGGCATCCTTATGTTAATTTTTACTATAGCCATATTAGTTTCTGTAGTTAAAGCAGAACAATAGATACATTAATACCTGATCTTCATGTTAAAAGTATCCACATGAACAATCCACCCTTAAAACGAGCAAAGGGACTAATTCTGCTGCCATTGACTGACTGTAGCTTATCTGTACTGACTTTTAGGTGCTGAATTTCCAGGTGAGGGGGGAATTCAGCCCAGTTTTCTTCTATTGGTCTAAGAAACTGAATTCATACAAGGAAACTGAATTCATACAAGCCTTTCATGGTGAAATCAGAAATTACATGCAAAACCATGGAAAGTGCTGGGAGACAGAGCCTGGGCGCAACATCAGCTGGAACACGACCTTTCATAAACCCTTCATCGCATCTTCTACTGGTTTAAGATCAGTGTTTTGCATTCCTCTGAAATGACAACCTGAGAGCAGGCTGTATTTTGCCATCCCTACGCTGCCTCTATGTATCTGTCCTACCTACATCATTGGAATGAGAGGGATAGCATAAGCATTTGGAAGTGCTGCTCCTCTATTAAGCAACAAGATTAATTGAGACGCCGCTGGGCACTTTCCACAGTCAGACCCAGCCACTAATGCCCACTGGGTTTTTTTAACAGCACGTACAAGTTTAAATGGTGCAAACTCCCCCAGATTCCCTTTCCCTACCTTCGCCTCCCCTCCTAGGGGTTAACCACGTGGAGAGAGGGAAAAACCAGTCCCCCCCTTCCTTTGCCTGCAGCATCAAGATCAGGAAATTCACTGCTAATCACTGCAGTTGTGATTCCTGATTTCAACTGGCAGCACAGCGAATTGAACTGCAGTCCCCCGAGTGCAGAGGCTTCACCAGGCAGGCCTTGAGCTTGTTAAAACTGTGGTGCTGCCATGTGGTTATCAATTTTAAATTAATCTCTACCCCCATGCACACTTATCCAACCCCCCCACACACCATCTCTAAAAGTGGCTGCTAAAAATACAAACTCCGATACCTTGCTTTAAGACTGAACTAAGCACAGAATCAGGATACTATTAATTACACGTTTCCTTCAGCCTCAGCACCTGGAAAAATGGATTTCTGAACTGTTTCAGGGATTTGCCTAATCCACTTCCTGCAGTAAAGCCAACCACAGCTCTGGCTGTCTTAGCATCCTGCCATGCAAATCCTCCCTCCCACCATGAGCCCCTCTCGGAGCAGTGGCCCAGCTCCAGGGCTGCAGCAGCAGGAAGCGGGGCCGGCAGTGGTACACCAGCCAGCCCGGGGAATTCAACTGTGTGGGTTGAGTGTGTGCTCTTCACTCAGCCAGATCTGCCCTGCTGAGAGGGGCCAGAGCTTGCAGACACCTTGGTCACTTGATTTACCCTGCCTCCAGTATCACCTTCACACTGCAACAGAGCTGTGCTGTGCAGAGTGAGCAGGAGGATGCTGTGCTGCACTGCATGGTTCAGTCATAACCTCTGACTCCAACCACCTGCCCCAACTGGGTTTGTAAAAATTACCCCCAAACCCAACTTAATGGCTTGTGGCTCCACCATCATGCTGGAGCCTGAGTGTTTGTCTCCATTCAAGAGCTGCCTGGCTAATACAGTCCAGGTTTTGTGAAGCCTTTGTAGTTGGCCATGTCCAGCTGAACTAACAAATACCTGCACTCTGGCATGGTGAACATGACAGCACACGTGTGCCTGGACCTTCCAGGGCTTTATCTTCTGCAGCTGCAATCACTACCGCAGCCAAATTGCAGAGGCACCCAATGGGAGGTCGCCTGGCTTATGAAGGGTGATGTAGAAAAGCAGTCAGCTGGCATTTGAGCAGGGGCTCTGCCACCACCCTGGTGTCAAGTCTGAAAAGCTGTGGAGGTAAGTTTATAAATGACTGCAGGTTTCAGCATGCAGTTTGGAATCTATAAACTTCTGAAATCTGTTAGTACTTTATTTGTAATGGTACTGCCAACAGACTCCCCCCCACAAAGGTCACAACACACACTCAGCATTAAATTGCAGTATAACAAATCCTCAGCTATCCGTAACCTACCAAATGATAGGGGCAGGCTGGAAAGGGGAGACTGGGATAAAGCAGAGAAAGAAAAAAGTCTAGACACACTTTCCTAAAACTCACTGGGGAGTCATTCTAAAATCACTTTATAAGGAAATAATTGAGGTTCTATATACAATACTCCCTTTAAAAAAGGAGTAACACGTCTGACAACCTTAGAAAGTCAGGAGGTTGTTAGAGAGAAGAATAGTTCTCTGTTTGGCAATTTAAATACTATGTGGCCCTAATTCATAAACATTTAAGATTTTATAAAGCGGGAGGGAATAAAAGAACAAAAAAACCAAAACAAGCCAGAACCAAGTAAAAAAAAACATAAACCCCAAACCCAACTGCCAAGTGAATGAAAACCATCTCCGCAGTTGCACCCCACTTTCCTCTCTCCCTAATGCTCCAACCCAGATCGCTGGCCCTTCAATTCACCCCAGAATAAACCCACTATTGTGTGTATCACACAGCATAAACCCCTTACTGTGTGCATCACACATCGCAGCAAGCTGAATTCAGACCACAATCACTATATTTAGCATTCTCCCCCTATATACGAACATATATAGATGTAAACTGCAGTGATCATTCCCATCTCGCCGGCAGCTCTGTCTCCTCGACAGCAACGGGAAGCCAGCATGTTTCTGTTACACCTTCTCCTCACTGAAGCGGAAGCTCTGAGTACACAGTGTGGCTGCCACCTTCCAGGTCAGGCCTTCTGGGTCCATCCATCACCCTCTAGCAAGCACAGAGCACACAGTCAAAGAGGACAACAGAGGGGTTGTATCTGGACATGGTAGATGGTGTAGTGGAGCCGGGCAGCTCTGCAGTGGAACAGCTCTTCAATGGGAGCAACGAGTAAGGATCACGTAAAAAATATCAAAGGCCTGTTTCTTCCCCCAAACCATGGCCTCCGATTGCTGCCTCAGACCTATGGTAAGCTCCTTCACGGCTATAAGAAGCCACTGGAGCAGAGACCATCACAGAAGGTGCAGCCTATCACCTTCTGTGCAGTACATGATGTGCACAGGCCAGAATGGATCTGGGGACCACTGATCTTCATCGTTTGGTCTCCACGCCTCCTCCAGCCAGGAAGTTACCAACACTATTTCAAGGGGAACATAATAGAGGTGAAAAAAATTACTGCAGAAAAATCATCTACAATTCCTCTTACATTTCCCTTGTCATCCTTCATGGCAGAGCTGCTTCTCCACACACTTATGGAGAGAAGCTTGAGCAGAGGAGCTGTATCATTTACCTCAGGACAACTCTACACTGAAACCTCAGCAAGTTTCTCCTGATAACAGATAAACCCAAAAGTATCCCCCAAAATGTAAACCCAGGAAAGGACTCTGGGAAATTCTGGCTGCAGATGAACTGAGCAGTCACACTGGGGACTGACCCAAACCTACGGCTCACCCATCACTCCAACTTCAGGAGAATTTGGATTCTTACCTGAACTTGACGGCCCAAGCCTGTTTCTAATTGTAGCTAAATATGTCACTCCACGCTGTAGGGCCTGACTTCTTTCTGGCCCATCTCAGCTGCCTTTTTGACCTGTGCAGCCCGCTCAAGAACCAAGATCAAGAAAGTTATGCCTACTGAGTGTGAGGATTAGTGAAAAACATCCACATAGAATGTCAATGAGGGGGCATCACACACTTCTCCCATTAAAATTCAGTAGGTTTTCTAGTCCTTATGGCCTCAGAGCATTTGCATAGTATAGGGTCAGAGAGACATCCCGATTCCACTATAGCTGCACTGTTTAAAGGGTCATAATGGTGACATATGAAAATAACCCAACTTTAATTGATACCTGGGCTGCTGGCTGTTGAATTTGAAACTCCCCCGGCCCCATCTCTGGTATATCTAATGTACAGTAGACTCAACAGCAGATGCCAAGAAGGCAGCTTGGTCTCTCAGTTGCATTTGCAGATCTTTAAAAATAATTGTTGAGTTGTCCACCCTCCTTTTCAAGCTTCTGAAGCTCTTAGTAATGCCCACTGCAGCAGTAAATGTCCTCAGAGCTGGCAAGTTATTTAACTGCGCATCTCAATTATAGCGTCTCAGGAGAGGGTAAAAAAAACCCCATGTTTTTCACTTCAAGTTTCTTGTTAGGCTTTCACAGTTCTTTTAATATTTCATCAGAGGTCCAGTTATGACTCAAACTTTACCAAAAGCAGCAGAGATGTAGGTGTGTTCATTAAGTTCTCTTTTGGTTTTTTTGCTGCTATCAATTCCCAAATCATACAAATGGCAATTACAAATGACAGGTAATTCTTATCTTGTGCTCAGTCAGCCATTAGCTCCTGTAATAACCCCGCTGCTGGGCTCAGGACCACACTTTACAGGGCACTGAAAGATTCTTGGCACAAACCAGACCAGTTGCTTTGCTTATTTTTTAAGCATCGTATCCTCCGAAACAAGAAAGATGATGGCTGATGCTGGTCAGAACAGGAAAGAAAGAGTTACCTGGAGAGTTACCGCATGGCAGCTATAATTGCATTGCTGCTTAACTACTCATCACTGCTAAACTATCATTTCTGTGACACTTGCCATGATTCAGTTCAGGCTCAGTTCTGAGATAGAATAAAAGAGAAACACTGTTTACAAGTGAGTCACTCAGCTGAGAAAACCATGGAATCTGATGAAAACCCATCCCGTATACTATGAAACTATCATTACTGTATTTGCTGGTGATGTAGGAATGAGGTACCACCGCACTTCTCTGCATTGCAGATCAAGAGTGAAAAGCCCATTATTTAGTCTCCCAACATTACTAAACCCTTTAATGATTCCAACCACATTTTCATTTATGGAAAAAGTGCTTTTAAAAATTAAATCCTGTGGGTTACTGGGATGTGTTATTAACAGAGAACGTCCAACAGTATAAAAGAGTGCCAAGAATAAGGGGATGAAATTGTAGCCACATAAAGCTGAAGTCCTCACAGAGGTACTCATGTACCAAGTGGCCACACTTAAAGGAGAACGCTAGAGGTGCTGCTGTGCCTTGCAGCAGCTATTGCTGTGTCAGTGTCCTCTCTACAATTTGGTTACAACCTAATGAATCATTTTGCCTTTGCAAATAGGCTATTTTATTGAAATTCTCCTTTCTGTTGGTCACTCCACCGTCAATGGCCTTGACAGGAGAAAACCAGGACCCTTCTTCAAGCCTAAATGGGTTCAAAATTCACTGTTCTACCCAATAAAGGACAAGTCCAAACAGACACATGGTCAATGACCCACCTTGGTCACAGCTACAGTCACAACTGAGAAACCTTCCAAAGGCTTTTAACCTTTCTCTCTGCCTCTCCCCAAGAAAAGCCCTGTAAAGGATCAACTGAACAAACACACTGTGAGTGCCTCAGAAGGGACCTCTCGGCGAGCCCATTAGGGGCTGTGTTTGGATGCAAAATACACAGTAGCAGAGTACATTACAGCAGGTTATTTGTGAAGTTGGAGTGATATGCTCCTAATGGGTACAAGGATGTGCTGACATCGGAAGTAAGGCTGACAGGCCTGCAGTTAACTGTCACTCCCATCACAGACTTAATAGCTTTGCCAGGCACCCTCTAAGCAAATGAAGAGAAGAAAGATCTTGCTGTGTGACAGCATTCGAAAAGAATGCATGTGAATGTCATTATGGTATTGAAAGTGTCAGGTGCCAGCCGAAGAGCCCTGATCAGATAGACAAGCATCGTGCTGGATGCTTTCAGGTTATTTGAAGCCTGTCATTTCTATTAGCAAGCTAACCACAAGTGGAATCCTTCATTAGTTTGTTTTGCTTAGTACAGATGCGTCAGGGGATAGAGGCCTGGGCCCTTTTGGCTTTCTGCTTATTAACAGCTCATGATGGCTGGCGAGCAGAGGGGATGCACACAGGCTCCTTCCCCTCCATGTCTGCTCATTAGTGCCTGGCAGTAAAGAGCAGAGACGAGTGGACATTGGCATGGGTTGGCTTTCTAGTTCTTGGAGAAGGCCAAAAATAATCTCAGTAGATTTAATTAAAACCGCAGTGAACAGATGGGGAAGATGGAAAGAAAATGCAACTGGAGACCACTCATCTGTCTGGGTCTCCACACTTTAATGAAGCCCGATGTCATCCCCTGCTGCTCCCACCCCAAAGCTTCGCCTCCAGTGATGTGCAGGGTGAAGCTCTGGGGCCTGCAGTGCTGTAAAGACTGCCCAGTCTTTCTCCAGCATGGCAGAAATGACAGGAGTCAGGACAAGCAGCTTCACTGAGCT
>JANRGW010035003.1:62500-79066 GCA_024733675.1 Psilopsiagon aymara
GTACCAGCTCTAAGGGGAGCCATTCAACGCCCTTAGAAGTTTCTGCTGATAAAAATAGAGTATCTGAAAATTTGTAAACAGCTCTGGAAACACAGCCCTGAGGTGAGTGGAGAGGAATGGAGAGTGGGATCACAAGCCAAGGCAATGGGAAACCAGAATGGCAAGAATAACATGCAGTCACCACCCCTGGAGGTGTTTAACAGATCTGTAGCTGTGACACTTAAGGCCATGGTTTAGCAGTGGAGCTGGAAGTGCTGGGGAATAGCTGGACTCAGTCTTATGGGTCTTTTCCAACCTAATTGATTCTACAACTCTATGAAGAGCCCTGGGTGTCTTTTGCAGCAACAAAGAGATAGCAGCTTTTTTGTACAGCTCTGAATCAGGAAGGGTCACCTGCTGCTCTATCAGTCTACGCATGATCCTGGAGATAAAATGCAGCTCTTTGTCCATGGATGACCAGGCAAAAAACAAGACCAAGGCTGATTTTACACTTAACCTGGTTACTGCCAGCTGTACTCTCACTCTGGACCCCAACACGTCTCAAGTCAGCAGTTCCCTGTGTGCTTTGAAGGTAGCAACTAACTCCACAAACTGATGGTTGTTAAAGCCATTCTGTCCTCCACCCAGGAAAAGACCACAAATTGCTATCCTACAACAGTCAAGTACAACAAAGGATGGACTCAACTACAGAGATTAACCTTTTAGACTGAATGTAAAGAATTAATAATTGAACATAAAGAACTAGACACAACGAAGGTAACTTTTCACATTGCTAAGAAAACAGCAAAAGCCCACCTCAGGTAACTCAAGGTACACCAATGTTGCTGTCTACTTAAAAAACAGCTCAGATGAGAGACAGATCAGTGACACAATAAGGCAACCACCTCAATACCCCGTCTCCTACAGTAACACATAGCAGCACACACCCAGCAAGCACACACTCATCCTTCCCCACAACACTCTTCGCAGCTCAAGGACTTCCAAGCTGGAGGTAGGGCCTCTGTCTTTTAAAGCTGGGCATGGATCTTTTCCCCATGAATTTGAAAATAGGATGAAGATATTTATCCCCTGAATTGAAGAACAAATCGACATCTTTCTGGCCCGTAAGTTTCAAAACAGCTATTTACTAGTACTCAAGTGTCATGCTTACCCTTGGCCACAGTGATGAATTTCACTAATAGCTGAATACTTTTATCAACATGTTTTTCTTGGCTAATTTAGTGCTCATGAGAAGGTCTTCAGTGACAACCCTGGCAGCTGGCTCCCTCCTCACATCAGCAAACCCAGAAAAGGCTGTGCTGCCTTCCTCACGCTGTCCCCAGCATGCATGAAGCCTGACCTGGAGGAGCTATGTCTGGGAAGAGTGGCCAGTTCCGTACCTGGGAGTGCCTTCAGTGCTTGGCCTGTCATTGAGAGCACCAACCATGTGCACCAGTCTGCAAGAAACTGGGCTGGCACCCGACGGGCTCCTTCCACTCAGGGCACCGAGACCGAGCAGGCGTCAGATGGCAGCGGCAGCAAACTGGTGACCTACATAACCAATCCCCAGAGCCACCCCAGGCCCCCGCAGTTCCTCATTAGTAACAGATTCTTATTTATTTCATATAGGCAGAGGCTCCTGCCAATAGACAGCGTGCTCCTAATTAAAAGCTGACTTCTTTCATAACCTACAAAGTCCTATTTCCACCTCTGCCCCAACATGCAGAGAAGCGGGAGCCTTTCCTCTGGCTGAGCCTGTCCTCCATTTAAAGGCAGGCTCGGCAGACAAAGCAGAAATGCATTTTGCCTTATTTTTTTTCTTAAAGACAGCACAAAGCAACAAAGTTTGAAGGACATTCAACATTTATGCTGCGTGCTCGCTTAGTATCACCAGGGACTTTCCACAGGAGCAAAGGTTTTCTTAATAAAGGGTCTCATTGGCCGGTTGGATCAAATCATGTAGACACCGATATTTTGCTTCTGGCAATACCTTAAACCCACAGTTAGGCAAGTGTAGAGATTGCAGTGGCCTTGAAACTGTAGCATGGTTTATACATGGTATACACATCTTTGAGGATTTGGAAGAAATCTACAAGGGATCTAATGCTTTTCCACCTATTGACATTTACAAAGCAGTTTAAATCATGCATGAGAGGCCTCAGGCACATGTAGTTCACAAAACATAACTCTGTGCTCCCAGGGAATTTGAGCTGACCAACGCTCTTTATTAGAACCGACAGTGAAAGACAGCTCTTGCAAAATCTGTACATGAAATGCAAGGCAGAGATGACAGCCTTAATGCCAGTGGATGTATTATGCAGATTATCCAACTCAAGCCTTGCTTGTTAAATAAGTTTCATGCTTTCCTCACTCCCACTGCCCCTCTTAGGAAATATCCTCCCCGGCTTTATCAAGGGAGCTGTTTCCTAAATTCCTTGATCAATCACCTGCTTTCCAGGACTTCAGACATGCCAAGTTAGCTCTGAAGATAAGACAATGATGCTTAAAGAGTGGAAAACAGTTAAACCTTTTCACCTAACAGCATGACAGTGCCACGCACATAGGAGATGAATACCTTAAAAACTTAATAGCTACTTTGCTGATGAAAGAATAGGAGGGATTTTAAGGAATCCATCATCTCTGACAAGTCACCTTGACGCTGGGAACTCCCAGGGCAACATCCCTCTTTGAATGTATGCTTCTGCTATGTCCATAAAAATGAAGAGCAAATTCCTGAGATCCTTGCCCAAGTTTTGATTAGTCCTTAATTAAATGCTGAAACTCTCTAATGCAGATTATCTGAGAATCAGGCTTCCTAGCAGGAGAAAGAGATTAGATGTCAAATTGATTGCATCTTAAAGCTTGTAAATGGTGCTTAAGACATACATGCACAGGAGGGCATTCTGTGTTCTTCACATGGAAATATCACTTGTGAAGCTCTTCTGCTGGTAAACACTGTTCCAACAAGGATTTGCACTGAGTTCACCCAGGACTAATACATGTCCCTGCCAGGTGCCACGTTGCATACAGCAGTTCTGCTCAAAGATGTGAATTTCAACCACTAACAAGTACACTGACATCTTCCTGGAACTGAATCAAGGGAAGGGGATATTTTTCACAGTACCAGTTTGGTTTCCTTTAAATCCCTAACTAAAAGAATCAGTGAAAACCCCTTCCAAAATGCATTTGATGAGTATAAGTGCAAACAAGCTAATGGGGCCCACTTCCAATCGTGCTTTCGTTACTGGTTGTAAAACACATGGCAAGGCATAAAAAGTGGCACCAATGGATACATAAGAGGCGTTTAGCACTCATATGTAGAATCACAGACTAACTCCACCTCTTCCCAAATTAGACAGAGAACACAATAGAGAATGTTTGATAAGGCTTTAAAGCTTGATTCTGCTGATGGAAAACAGTACAAAGGTTCTAACTGACTTCAGTGATACTGGATCAGGGCCCTAAATAGACCAGACACCTGCACACTGCAGAGGGAGAGAAGTCAAATGTGTTCAGCTGCTTTGTTCCCAGGTTTGTATAAAATACCTTTGCCATGGATACTGCAGTTTCTCAGTGCAGAGAGGGTGCTCGGGTCACAGCCAGGCTCAGCAGGCTCCTCGGGGATGGGTTACAGCAGCAGTTAATCACACCTTACCCATCACAGTATCATCTGGTCACCAACAACAGTACTTTAGTAGTTCCACTGATTTCTGTGCTCGCACACCACGTATGCCTGCCTCAAGTTTTGTGCAATGCTCCTTCAGCTATTCAGTGTATTAAATCAGAGATAATTTTCCAATTGCTCTAGATTCTCATCAGCTAAAAAGAACTGCTTCAGAAATACTGCTATCAGTTCACTTCAAAGAGGAAGCAGTAAAATTAACTTTAAAAAGCACCTAAGCATTAGTTTTCTCCATACAGTGATACTGTGGTACAGACTAGACTACCAGGTAAACAGAAATGCTGTCATAGTGAACCAAAAACTTGGGAGGCTGGTAGCAAAACAGCAGTGGAAGAGTGGGATAACTCATGAATAAACTTCTGCAAATGCCCTATGAGCTTTAAAACACTGACATTCATCACACACATCAAAATCCTGGTGTCGAACCACTTACATAGCGTTGAAAATTGGCAGGGAATAAATACTGAGAGAGGGAAAAAAACACCCAAAAAATCAAACAGTAACCTCAAAGTGTATCACAGAGGCTGTTAAGCTAATGACTCTTAGATTGCCAATGCTTTTGCATACTGTAACAACTCGCCCCTCTGCTGAAACTCAAAAGAATTTACTAAGATCCAACAGTTTATGTGCAAAATGGGCAGAGGTTATCTAGCAGAAAAAGTTATCTTGTACCAGTAAAAGTGGCATGCCAGCAGCCTTCTTGAACAAAGTGCAGTGAAACTCAGCGCAAATGTAGTAGCGATATGAAATAATCCAGGACTGTTTACCTTCAGTAGTCCATAAATACCCTTCTAAGGGCACAACAGCTGCTTTACTGAGAGAATACACATATGCAGTGCAATTCCTCATCTATAATGACGGCAATAAACTGTATTTCCCATTTCTTTCATTTCCAGCCTTGTCTTTGATTTTACTTCTGATACAGTGGCAATGAGATGGACTTCCTGGAGAGACCAGCATGGGCTGTGTGTGGAGACTGGCACTTCAGGTAATTTAGCTTAGTGAGCTAAGGAGGCACAGAGCAAGCTCAAGGGGGAACGGCTTTAAAGTGAAAGAGGGGAGATTAAGATCAGATGTAAGGAGGAAGTTCTCCCCTGTGAGGAGCTGTGGCTGGCCCATCCTTGGAAGCGCTCAAGGCCAGGCTGGCTGGGGCCATCCATGGTCACTGTTCATGAGAAGAGACTGACATCCCTCTTCAGGGTAGAAATCTTCTTAGGCAAAGAAGCGACCTGAACTAGAAACCACAAACACATCCATGCATGGATTCTCCACATTAAGGCAGTTATGGCAGCAGAGCCATAAAAACCATCCTCACATATGCAACCCAACCCCATGGGTACCTGGAGCCAGCCTGGGAGGCTCAAAACAGCCTGGTGCAGGAAAGCTAACAGAGCTACCAGGCTGCACATCCACACCAGTGTCAGTACACCAACACATACCACAGAATCATGGAATACACAGTGGTGGAAGGGACCTTAAAGCTCAACGAGTTCCAACCCCCTGCCACTGGCAGGGACACCTTCCACTAGACCAGACTGCTCCAAGCCCTGTCCAGCCTGGCCTTGAACAATGCCAGGAATGGAGACATATGGTCCCTTAGCAGCAGTCAGAGCCATGAGACAGCCCTGGCCCTGTCAGTGCTGGGAGGACCCACTTCTGCTCCAGTCCATGAAGACACTGTGAAGAACAAAGTAGCTCTATCACACAGGCATCACACACATGGGGTCGGATCCAGGCCATAAACTGTGACTATATTAAGCATGCTTCCTATATTGTAGATTATAGTAAGGCTGCTATCCTCTGCACAAACCAACAAGTTCTTCACTTTGCTTTGATCTAGCAGCTCATTTAAAACATTTCTATCTGCCCTGCGACCGCTTCATTGTCAGCTCTGGCCAGTCCCCAGCCTATTACTAATTGGCACCACTGTTGTCAGGCTTGGGAAGGAGGCCAGGGCCAGAAAAGTAATCCCCTGCTCATTCCCCAAAATGGCTTGTTCTTGTTGGGAGCATTGCTGATACAAGCACACGGGTGGCTATGCAACCACACTGCTACCCTTGTTCTCTGGAAGCAGCTCACTCTCAAGGGGATATTGATCTCAATCTACCATTTAAAATTGCATTAAATACATTTTTTCCCTCTATATTTGATAGATATAATTATGGCAGTCACTAGAACAACATGCCTGTTTGTAGACGGCCTTCAAATTCATCTAATTTGTATTGCCAGATGGTATGAATGATTGCTACAGATAAACTTTGGATACGTTCCATTATTAATTGACAGAAGCCCGGGCACAGCAGAACGCTCATCCCACACCACACAGCTGACAAGTAATGGTTAAAAGATGAAACTACTGAGGAAAAATGAGCCCTGTGAGTCCCAAGTCCCATTTCATAGCCTTGAGAGCTAAATTTAAATTACCAAAATGTATTATGCTCTTAGATCTCTACACCAACCTCCTTGCACTTGCACAGTTTCCAATCCTTCCATAGCTCTACAAAAGATGGGCTCTGGTCCCGGTGTGCCACACAGTGGGACCAGGAAACAGCACAGGAGGGTGAATATGACAGGCTTATGGCAGGTTCAAGAAATCAGATGGTTGCAACAACCAAATGTCTCCACTCAGGCTCATTGCAGATGGTTGGCTTTAAGCTGGTCTTCTACATAAAACACAGACGGAGACATGGTAACCAAGAGCATTAAATGCTCTGCACTGCAGACAAGACACTTGCACCCGAAGCAGTGGTGAAGTCCTGAGAAAATGGGAATACTGTGAATCCAGGTATTTTAGAAAACTGGTGTTTAGTGATCACAACCTCAATGAATTATACAAAAGATGAGAAAAGTCAAAGTGCCCGTAGTGAAATGAATATTCTTTATTTCTCAAGCTACTCCACCAGAACACGGTATCTACACACAGAACCTTTTCTAAAAAAGGAGACACTATGAGCTAAGAAATCCACAGATTCGGGATCAAGAACATTAGACACAAATGTAAATACAACTACATGCTGAAGGATGTCCTAAGATGTGAAAAAAAGAAAACGAAATGCTTTTTAGCTTCTCATTGCCATGTTTTTTCCTCTTATTCCATAACGAACAGCATGACACATCTTAGGAACAATAGATATACTTATAGAACGATGTTCAGCTGCACAGTCCTGCATGCCACATAGATCTGCACACGCCTTTTCAGAAACACACATACTGAGCTGAAACAGCTGAAGAGGTAAGGAAATTACTTTATCTGAGGCAGGACAATATGGCAAGCTGGCAGAGAACACCTGTACTATGTCAGATCTAGATACTGATAGGAACAGGGTTATAATTGCAACCGCAGAGTCAATTCTGTGGAGATGAGGAACAATACAAAAACCCCAAACGAAGTTTGAGTGGGGCATGCAGGCTATGACCCCTTCTCTGCCCTCCCCTACACATCGAGGGACTACCACGACACTCAGTGATCACAAGTATCCATAATTCAAAAGCTGAGCTGCATATTCAGGTCTTTAATGATGTTAAGACACTGATCTGTACATGCAGAAAGTAAATATGCCTGGCAAAAGAAACTTGTGAAGGACACAGATTTCCTTACTGTTTTGTTTGAGTTGGGGTACTGCCCCATGCTACCCTCTGAACTCTATCTGCAGTTCTATCACTTTCTGTCCATCCTTTGGCTGGTATATATGGCATAAACACAAAGGTGATACCTACAGTCAGCTTTGGATTTGACTGCTCCCGACAACTCCTGTGATACAGCAACCTTAGGGACTTGAGGACACATCTGTGAGTAGATGTAGTAGCTGCCATCTGCACGAACTGCATTATTTAACTGCATTGGCACTGATTAACATTTGCTGTAACCTATGGTAATGGGCTCTGGGGGCTTTCCATGTCTGCTACACAGTGGCAGCTGATGTCTCCTGCTCCATCCTTAAACCAGGATGTTTTAATTTTTAATGGAGCACATGTTCGATTGGCTATACAAACAGGCTAATCTGCAAAGCATGTGCTCAATAACAAGCCAAGCTATGCAGCCAGAATAACAACACTGCTTTGCCATGCACGAGATGCAAACAGCTTCCTGCTTTATGCCACCATGGCTCAGCACTGATGGTCAAGAGAAATGACTGTGCACGTTCCCCATTTCCAACAGCAGCCCTTAGGAATTAGCTACTTCCTTCGCTGTACCTCGGGCTGCCAGCTCATTTTTCATTTGGGAAACTAAACTGGAGAGTTGACAAAGTTCAGGTGCCTGGAACAGGAATCATGATGGTGCCACAGGAGCATTTAGAGGCAAAGCTCCAGCATGCCAGGAGGGGAGAGCTCGGTCAGCACTGGAACACTTGGAGGAAAAATAAGCTGGTGGGTATTTAAGCAGTGAGCAGAGAAGCGGCTGCTTCCCTGCTGCTGGAAACAATGCATGAATAAAACTCTTCACATTCATTCTTTCTCTCAGATCTCATGGAATCCATAGACATTCTCCTTCAGGGCTTGTCTACTAAAATCAGGAGGTCAGCGTTTTGTGTTTGAAACTACAGACATTGTCTATGATACCGCTCAGGTTTGCCTCCATAAACTCAGATGCACTGAATTCACGCTCCCAAAAAGAAGCATCATGCTCTCAAGATGAAGACTCTACACAGTGTTTTAACACGCTGATGATAGGTGGAGGGAGGCCACCACAGTCACAAGTCTATCTCCCTTGAGATAGAGTTTTTGGGGTGGGATACAGGCCCTAACTGAAGGCCTGCAGCCAAAGAGAGCACACAGACCACTTGCTCAACAGACACATAGGAACAAAAAAGGAGAAGAATACAGACAGTAGCTGGGCTGACAGGTATTTGTCATGGTATGTGAAGCAGATGGGTCAGAAGCTGGGCATCTCCAGCTTTCAGGTTGCCTGTGAAACCTTGTCAGGTTAAAAGTTTTCCAGATTGAAGGAGTTTGCTTCTGTTTCAGATTTCTTCTTGTAAGAAGCATGTTTTCCAAAGCTCAGCAGGGCTTTTTTGTGTTTCTTTGAATCACTTGTTACCTCTGACCTGGTTTGTCTGCAGAATATGCCCAATCTCTAACAAGCACAGGCTGATTGAACAATTAATGGAATGCTATTTCAGGATGGCCTCATCTTGCTCCAAACCTGTTCTCCCTACTGGTTTTAGAGCATAAACATGAACTGACCTTTCAAAAAGGTCACTTTTATTTTGCTCTGTTTTCTTCAATGATGAATTATGCCTCTGAGAAAGGCACTAAATTACAGAGCTTTTCAATAGAAGTAAGAAAGTTTGAGGAATGTTAAGAGGAATTTTGTTCCTCTGGTGTCCACAAAGCATCCATAAGAAGCTCTTTCATGGCTTGGATTAGTAAATACACGAAGCGAGCTAATGAACAGCTTTTCCTGCCTTAAGACATGAATTGTGAAGATGCTAAAACAATTATACCCCTCCTAAGTATCCAGTCAGGTCCCAGTGCTCAAACTTGAGCTGTGAGAAACTTATTCCTACCTTTTGAACAAATGGATCCTTTTCCAGCAGAGATCTGAAGAACAGACCTGGCATTCACCCTTTGCTAATGATTACCCTGGAAGCACAAGTGAGTATCAGACTGTTCTCGATTCTTTTGGGGTTTTGTCAAGGTGTTCGAATATTCCAAGCAATGCATATAAACCCCTTCATAAATTCACTGTAAACTCAGAAGAAGGGACAAACTCCCCCACCATGCAGGCTGCTGCATCCTGGGAGGAACAACAGGAGAAATCCCAGCCTGAGGTTAAACGCTCCATCTCCCTTCCATCAGCACTATCAGACCGAGTGCCTGAGCTGATCTCTCCAATAACAAGATCTAAATCAGCGAGGGCAGTATTACAGTTTAAAGATAAAATAAGTATTGATTGGTGTGCTGAAGCCCATGTGCAAAAGCAAGCTTTGAACCCTTCTGATAAGAAACCTTGTCTATTTGAGAAGTCACAAACTCCTAGGAATGTAATCACATTGCACAGTCTACTGACATCTGAAGGAGCAAACAGAAGCTCTCTGGTTATCTTTGCATCTATCACAACCACCCTTATTGCGTATGAAACAGCTCTCAGCAGAGCAGCGATCATCCTAGCCCAAATTTCAGGCAGTCTGGGGACAAAAAACCCAAATCCAGAGAATTCAGGTCTCTTTAGTACACAGCTGAGAACCTGAATTCATCTCATCTGTAACTCGGGAAGGTTTAGTCTGCCCTACAGAAACCCAAAAGCTGCTGCATTAATGCACAAGGGTGTCCTTTCCATCAAGTTCCTTAATTAGCTTATCTACAGAAAAAACTATCCCAATCAAATTAAATATTAATCACATCTAAACTGCTGATCACCATCAGCTGGGGGCTCACGCGTGCAGCGTGCAGGGCTCGCACTGTCATTCCTTCTCCCAGAGAGTTCCCTCTTGCTCTCTTTCCATTGCCAATTTAGCGAATTCAGAGAAAAAACAAAGCCGGAGTTTTCCAAGTACAACATTAACAACAGAGCAGAAGTTTTTCTCCACTAAAATATTGAAGTAAAAATTCAGTTCCTTTAAATCTTGCTAAATCCTCGCCTCTGATTGGGTTCATTAATAAACATGCTGGGTTTGTTACAGGCAGTGACATATGGCATAATCCGCTAACAGGAAGAAGTATTTTGCATTTTATTGTAGAAAACAAACATGCAAACAGGTTTTCACAGATGGCTTTCTTAGCTTCTGGGAGGAAAAAAAAAAAGCTTAATAATGCTTTAAAACAATTCTCCCCCCTCCTTAAAAGAAGGGGAAAAAATTTGACTGGAATTGCTTTTCAATTAAAGTAAGTTCTACTCTACGTATCAGCTGTACACCAGCTTCCTTTATACTACTGCTACTCCTTCAGTTCTGCATGAAATAAAAGTCTAACAACTTGCCAGTATCTGACAATATGTACCTAGCAAAAAGAAATAGGGTGAAATTCTTGGCTGTGGTTAACTGCTCATGCTGTGAGAAAACCATCAAAGTAACCACAGAAGACTTTTAATCAGGAGAATCTCAGTGACCAGACCTCTGCCCATATTCCCTCTTCACTCTGCTGGTTTGACTGCATGTGATGATGGGAAGCCTATGGTCCATAGTGCTGGAAAAATACTGTATTATTTAAAATCTAAATTATGAATAAGCTGCAGTAAGCCCAAGACATACTTTATGTACACATGTTGCAAGACTTAAAAATGTAGGGCACCTTTCTCTTGTGGCTGCTCTCACTCAGACTTGCTAGGCTGTTCCCTCGCCACCTTCTCACCATAGCTCCTCAGGAACAGGATAGACCTTACTCTGAATTTCACGTGCTTTTCATGAGGTCAGATTTGCAGGACATGCATGCATATCCAGCACTGTAACAATCCCAGGGCAACTCAGTTCCCTACCCATAACATCAACATCTCTTTCAGCAAGCACAAAGCTACCTCCTAGAACTGTAATGCCTACTAAGACGAACCAAGCATTATGGTCTAGAGTAGAACTCAAACCTTTTGTGGATCCGATGACATCCTCTAAAAACAGCTCCCTGCTGTTCCACTTGATTACATCTCTGCCTACAATGTCCAGCCTAGAGAGGTAGGTGATAACTTGACATACAACCGACATACCATGTCGGTTGGTAACAATCGACAGCGGAGACGTCAGACCTAGCAGTGGGGGAAGAAGTGTTTGAGTGACTTGCTTGCCTGGGGATGCAAACTGCCACCTTACCACCACGCAGAGAGCAGCACACAAACACACATGCTTATGACTACAGAAGCCAGGTCCCCCTCCTACAGTCTGACATGTTGTATCTGTCCCTTCTGTACCTTCGGTGGAGGTGAAAGTGCTCCTCCATACAAAGACTGAAAGCTGTGAAAACCCTATAGATTACACAAGAATGGAATCAGGAATGGCCCTTCCTGTTAACTTCCACTGACATTACCAGGACTCTCACTAACAGAAGAAAGAATTCCACTCTATAACATGAAGAAGGGTCATCCAAAGCCCATGAGGACTACAAGACCTGCCTTAAAATTTAGGAAGACCCCACATTTCCTCAAGTAGCAAAGCCTGCACTTTGTTACTGCCATGCCAGTCTTCCGGGACTAGGAAAGACCAAGTGAGCTGGTTTCTGTATGACTTGCAAGGAGGATCAAGTCAATTCATGCACTGCAGGCTCCAGGCTTGCCCTTGTTCGAAATACAAACCAAATGTTGCAGAAGTTTCTTGCATTAGGTGTGCTAAGAGCTCATGCTATCTGCATGGCAAAAGCAGCCAGCCTAATCCCTGTATCTCTTTTGCATAAGGAATCTGAGCTGATGGCATTTAATCAGCTCCAAATTTACACTACTGATCACCTTTTCCATTTAATCACAACTGCAGCCTTTCAAGAAGTAATTCCCTTTGGTTAAAATTAACAATGACAGGCTGTGTTTTTACACACTGTTGAAACGTGTAAAACAATCAGATGGAGGGGAAAAAAAATATGCCCTCCTTTTTCAGAGCTGATTTACGATATATATGCAAACCCTATTAAAGTTAAACCATGCTTTTCAATGAAATGAGGATTTCCAACAAGCTGCTCTCCATTTTATTTAAGGATCCCAATGACTGATACAAACAGTGGTAATCAGCTCTATTGCTAATATAGGGTATTTGGGTTAAGAGATAACATACTTAACCCTTAAGTGAGAAATAGCTCATAAATCACATACACATTGTGGAGAAGTCTAAGACCCTCTCTTGTGAGCAGAAATCAAATGCTATCCTGCTGAGACACATTATGCTCCTTTCTCCAAAATCTAAAGGTTAAATATGTAGAGAAACGAATGTAGAGAAGGCAGAAGACCAGGGGAGTGAGGACAGGAGAGGGCAGCAAGAGGAACGCAAATACCTAAATAAGTGGGTTAATCTTACCCCAACAGATAAGATAGCACTGGGGAGAACATGGTTATGGCTTGGCAGAGAAGGAAATCTCTTGGGAAATGGCAGGGGCTGATGGATGCCTTCTACAATCCTGGATGAAGAGCTCACACCTACATCATCCAGCACCTGAACAGGCTCGGCAGCATTCAGTCAATCAGACCCTGCATTTCCCAGGAGTGAAGAAGGCGTGAAGCGGGCGTTGAGCTGTGCAATGCTGTGCCTTGTTCACCCTCCTAGGAATGGGGTGCTGAATGCCTGCAAAGGTCTCAGTACCCACACACATCAGGTGAAAAACCCTGACTAACACATGACATGGAGCCAAGCTGACACATGAACAGGAATACCTGGAACATCAAATGGAGGATGAATTTGAGAATTAATGATTAAATCCTCCTAACATGAGTAAGCCCCGAAGTCCAGTGAGGGGTATCTCTCAGTCCCTCCTAAAAAGAAGGATCATGCCACGGTCCTGTCCCATTACAAGTCAGCAGTGAAGCCTGAACTGGTACATCACAGCCATCAAATACTCCCTAATTGCTCAGACACAATGTGCAAGCTAAAAATTATTCATTGTAATTATTCACTCGAGGATCCTACTGTGTTTTGACTGTTGAAAGGAGAGGTAAAAGCCACAGTGAGCAGCCTCCACAACCTAGGAGTGCTCAGAAACACGTGATGAGAGCTAATAGCATTTCTGTTTTGGTTTCGTCTTGAGATTCCCTTCTGGGTTCTCATGCTTCCTTCTGTTCAGGAAGGGAGTGAAGGAGGTGAGCGGGGCACAGCAGAGCTGTGAGTAGGAGGGGTTTTGGCAGGTGGAGAAAACTGGGTGTCAAGACACACGGCAGTGACAGAAGGCTCTGTGGTGCCCATGTGCTACGTGCCATCTCCTCGCTCACCCACACGCATGGATGCCACCCAACAGCGCAGGGGAAAACCACCAAGAATAAGGACTGTGGCAAATGGGGCCCTGGGGGGGACTTTTTACAGGGAGAATGAGGGGAGAAGAGTAGGAGAGCTCACATAGGAAAAACTCCTTGGGAGGAGAAGAGCAGGAGGAAGGCCAAGAACACTTTATTTTGCCGGTTTTCCTACCTCACACCCGTAACTCCTACCAATGCGTTTATCATATTGGGTCTGTGATGGGATGCAGCATGCTAGAAGCTGCCAAACCCACCAGTAAAGATGTAGAAAGGTTGTTTTTCGTGGGAGCTGGTTGGAATGCGGACATTTCCTTGGAAGATTATACTCTGCTACAACTTCTGCTGCATGTATGTGTGCTGCCTGCAGAGTGTTGAACCTGTTTCCTAAATAAATAGCTCTCAAAGAGGGTTCAGTAGGGTTTGCTGTTTTCCAGAGGAAAGAGATTGCAAACAAACTGTTTCCTGCTCCTATTTCAAACGAATTTGGGTCCAATTATTTCCTTTTTTAGCGTAAAGCTAAATGGGCTATTCTGCCCTGTCCCTGGCTGAGTTGAAGCATGATTTCTTTTGATTATGCTTTTATGTTACAAAACGTCGGGCTCCAGAGACATAATGGTCGTCTCTGGGAGAGTGGCAGCAATTTTTTTTCCTCCTTTATCTTTTTTTTTTTTTTCCCCTTTTTTATCCCTTATTTTTTAAAGTGTGCCAATGCCTGTCAGTGTGCACGGTGGGGCCTGCTGGGCCTGAAGAAAAACACCAAAGGAGGCAGAGGGAGGGAGGGAGGAGGAAAAAAACCTCAACAAAATAAGTCCTGTCCACCATGCCTGGCGGAGGCTGGCACAGGGGTGGCTACAATTCAACTGCATCTATGTAGGGCATATCTCAAGCACTTGATGAAGCCTGATTTCCGTTTTCTCCTTGTTATTCCAAATAGTGGGGTTATTCCCCCCCCCCCCCAAATCCAGTTTTCTTTCTTTTCTTCTTCTCACTGGAGCAGTGACAACTGGTAGCAGCAGGGAGGGGAAACCTTGGCAGATTTCCCATCCTGACCTTTAATCCTGAATGCAACTTGTGGTCCAGAAGCTTCCTAAAATAAAGCGCCATCCTTTTCTTTGTTTCATGTATAAACAGTGTTGATCAGAAAAGGGAAAGGGAGGGAAGCTCCCCTTGTTCCTCTTGATGGGAGTTGGATGCCATCATCTCCCTGGGATGGAGGGTAAAGCCAGGAAATTTGTCACTCTCTGGTTAGTGGGGTGTTACCAAGAATCAACCCACTGATTTCCCTGCAGATAAAGACCTTTATGTAGGCTGCAACTTAGGCATGTACAAAACATGATCTCATCTTCCAAGTCAAAGAAAGAAAGAAAAGGAAACCTGGTTCTATTTGTCTGGCTGTCTATAGCCCAGGGGCAATAAATTCTATTGCAGGGACAAAGATGAGAAAATAATGTCTTTCATTTCTGTTATCTGGGTTTTACAACACCCCCCCCAAGAAAAATCCTTATATATTAGCTGCTGAATCAGCCTCCATGGGTCTTCCACAGAGCAAACCTGAGTGCAGGGTCTCAGCAGCCACACTAGCTCCTAGCCCTGATTACAATCGGCTTCTTTCCCTCTTCTTTGACAGACCCAGGGAGAAGCATGTGCCTCGGTAATTACAGCACATGTCTGGAAGGTTTTGTTTTTCATTTTCCTATAGATCTGTATTAATGACCTTGGGCAAGTCACTTAATACCTCTGATAAACTTTCTACTTAGGAACAGGACCCTGGTTATATGGTAAAACTCAAGAAGCAGAGAGGGAACGTCTGTAAGCATCTCCTCAGGAGGATTCAGTCTGTTTTCTTGTGCTTTTCAGCACAGGAAAGGCTGCAAGAACAGCACATTGTCTCAGGAGTGCAACATGTTGTAGTTTGCATATCAGATACGAAATAGTATCACCACCTCTGCTCATATTCATAGGAAAAAGATTTTAATCAGAAGTCCTCTTAGTCATCTGCTGTGTAATTTGCTTCTGGGAAGCCAGACCAGCCTCCAGCCTATTCCAGGTTCATCTCACACATGCCCTGTGCTGCTTCTCAGCGCGAAAATGAATTCCACCTCTTAGAGCCGACAGATGCACATGACAGGTTCTACCTGTTATACAGAAAAAGGCCTCGGGACACATAAGTGACTACCAAATACCTGCCGAAGAGACAGAAACTCAAACTCTTTGGTGGCTTTTAAGTTAATATTTCTTAATTAAAATAAAATTGAAGAGAGGGGAGAGGAAAAAAACCCAACCCTTAATTGTGTCAGTCATGGAAGAAATCTGAGATTGAGGGCTCCAGAGAAGAGAAAGTCCTCTTGGATTCAAACTCTACATTTTACATTTTATCTCCAAAAGGCTATAAATGAGGTTTGGGATTTAAAAAAGATTTCATATGATTTTGTAATTACCCAAGTTACTATTACCTGATTAACACAGGAATCCTAATAGTGTGTTGCGCTTTCACTCCTCCAGTTGTGGTTGTCATGGGGCTTGGCACCTGTCACCTGTTCATTTACAGGCATTTTAATTAACCTACATTATGTATGCTCTTTTTGCCTTGGATTTAGTGCCTGAATTTCATATTAAAAAATAAAGTTAATAGCTACCTGAAGGAGGGCTGCTGCCAAAACAGTCACAGTCGATCCTGCACATCCATTTATCAGCACATGTTGCAGCAGCCACCAGTGCTTAACTGGAAGAGTACAGGAGAGAATGAAACCCCTCTTTCAGTGATATAGGACTGACATCCAGCACTACAGATAGAGCTCTTCATGAGGTTGTATGTGTAGCTCAGAGAGCTGGGCTTGTTCAGCCTGGAGAAGAGAAGGCTCCAGGGAGACCTTAGATCAGCTTCCAGTGCCTAAATGGGCTACAGGAAACCTGGAGAGTGGCTTTGGACGAAGGCCTTTAGGGAGAGGACAAGGGGAATGGCTTTAACCTGTCAGAGGGGAGACTGAGATGAGCTCTTAGGCAGAAGCTCTTTCCTGTGAGGGTGCTGAGGCGCTGGCACAGGGTGCCC
>JANRGW010035004.1:5822-28754 GCA_024733675.1 Psilopsiagon aymara
AACCCCCCCCCCCCCAAATACCAAAACAAACAAAAAAACCCAAAGCACCAAAAAAAAAAAAAAAAAAAAAACCCAAACTGCACCTTAATGGAAAGCAGACTTCATAGTTTCCCTTCACTCTCGTTTCCCTAGATTTTGGACATCTCTCTTGGGGCATCATGCAGATGCTTCTGTCCATCTGGAAGCCAGTTTAAAGAACTCAGCATAGAAAAACCTGGTGTTATAAAATAAAATGCTCCCCCAGCAGGTGGGAGGCCTGGGTTAAATTTCCCCACCAAATACAAGAGATTAAGCTCCACGCTTGCTGTGCTCTAGAAGCCTGCCTTAATCACAAGGCTACAGGCACCTAATTCAGAGCCCTTGATTCTTTCTTCGCTTTGACACTGCAGTGCCCTAGACTGTAGTATGCTTTTATCACTGTATACTTCTGGGTCTTTACCACTGGCAGCTCCTTATGTTTCACTTCCACATTGTGAGCTCTGCAGTAATTTTGTTCATGCAACAGGAATAACCCCTCCACCACTTGGAATTTAAGGATTTCTGAATCATGACTCTCACCGTCAGTGCTGTAGAATCAATCAAAGGAAGGAAAAAAAGAAAAGGTTATACATTTCATTTCTATAAAGAGAAGTCATAATATCACAGTGGGATTCACTGAAAAACAACTTTACCTTGGCTTTCAATCCAGAGTGGAAATTATCCCAATATTTTTTATTTTGAAGTCCATGTCATTTCAAGAAATTCTGGATATGTTTTCAATTTTTTCTCAAATCATTTGACAATCAGACTCTGAAATGGATGCATTTTTCTGATTGGTTCTGTCTGGATTTTTATTTTTTAATTGCAAGAAATAAAGAAAACTGAAACAACGAAGATCAAAGATGTTTAAATTAATACTAGTCTGAGTCATCCAAGTCTACACTA
Organism: Psilopsiagon aymara; assembly: GCA_024733675.1. Lineage (NCBI taxonomy): Eukaryota > Metazoa > Chordata > Aves > Psittaciformes > Psittacidae > Psilopsiagon > Psilopsiagon aymara. The sequence continues at coordinate 6,747 of JANRGW010035004.1, forward strand.
TTTTCTGCAGCAGAAATGGGTAAGTAAATGAATGACACTTCTCAAGCTTCTCCTCTCAGTTTAACAACAGAGGGACAATAAAATCTTTTGCTAGAGTTACTAATAAGCACATTTCACTGGAAATTTTAAAAGAACAGAAGCACAGGGTCATATATTGAGGTTTCTCATTTTACTTGAGCAAACCCCTATTAAAATGAAAAGGAGAGCTCCATAAGTCTGAGTGAACCAAAGTCATTAGAGGGTATAATTTGTAATTTCTTAGTAAGGGTGAAGTTTCCATAAATGATCCAGAGCCAAACCCTCAGGAAATATTTAAGTGCCTAAATTCAGTGACTAGGAATGGCAGCCAGCAAGTGCTCAGAGGAAACTTTCCATGACTGGCTGGGTGCCCAACCTCAGGACATCAGCAGGAGGAAATATCGCCATTACACACTAACCAGGAGGCAGGAAGGTGGAAAAGTAGAGATGACATTGACATGGCAGTTACATAAAACCATTGACGGTATATTACATGTCTGTGGCAAGGTGCTGGCAATGGAGAGATAAAGGAGTGGCCACTTTGGGAAGAAGTCTCAGCTGCCCCATGCAGCATAGAGCCATGCCAGCCAACAGACCCACTTCAGGGCAAAGCTGGCCCCATCAGACAAACCAGTGATGTCTCTGGGAAAACGTATTCAAGAAAGGACAAAAAATGATGGACAGGCAGAAGAAGAGAAGAAAAACAAGAATGAAAACTAGCCATGGTAACAATGAGATCAAAGGAGGAGGTGCTTCAAGCACAGAAGCAGATTTTACTGACAGGGACTACAGCCTGTGGAGGACCTATTCTGGAGCAAGACTATCCTGAAAGATAATGGGAGGAAGCAGTGTCAGAGGGGAGCTGTTGTGGGTGATCAAGCCCATCTCCACTTGGAAAGGAGAGAAGAGTCGAGAATGAAAGAGCACAGCTGAACATGGAAAAGGGTGGAGGAAAGGTATTGTGCAAATGTTTGTGGTTTTTTTGTTTATCACTACCCAAATCTATATTAATTTACAATTTATTAAATTAATTTCCTCCAAGTTAAGTCTGTTTTGCCCCTAATGGTTTCTGGAAAACTATCTCTTTGCCTTTATCTCATCTCAGAAGCTTTTAGCTCCTGTGACCCTAAGGAGGGGAAGTATGCTAACTGCTGTGTGGGCCAAGGCTGACCCACCACAGAAAGTTAGCAACACATGGCCATGAAAGCCCTTAGCCAGCCCTGGGCTCCCTGGAAAAGGAGAGAGATGCACTTACTGGAGAGAGTACAGTGAAGGGCCACTAATGTGGTGGACTGGAGCACCTGTCTGGGGAAAGGTTGAGAGAGCTGAGACTGTTCAACCAGGAGAAGAAAAGCCTCAAGGGGATCTTATCATTCTATGTAAATCCCTGAAGGGAGAGTGTAAGACTGCAGAGTCAGTTATTTTTCAGTGGTGCCTGTAACAGGACAAGAAGCAAAGGGCACACATTGAAACACAGAAGGTTCCCTCTGAACATCAGGAAAGACTTTCACTGTGAGGTTGACACAGTGCTGGAGCAGGTTGCCATGAAACACTGTGGAGTCTCCATCCTTGGAGACATATATTCAAGACATATGGATATGATCCTGAGAAAATGGCTGTAGATGGCCCAGCTTGAGATAAGAAAGGGGGCTGGACAGGAGAAGATGACCTCCAGAAGCCCCTTCCAACCTCAACCATTCTATGATTCTGTATTAAGTGCCAAAAGGTGAAAAAAAAATCATCTTTCCTAAAAATAGAAAAGTGACAGGACGTGAAGTCCTTTAAAGATCTCTTACAGGTTATTACAGAGATTCAACCAAAAAGATATCACTTTACAAGAGAAATGTTGAACTGAGACTTGACTGAAATATCTGTAGACTATATTGATTAACTCGGAAGTTTTAAATGCAGTGGTTTGCCCCATTTTCACATAACCCGATGAAAGGAGAATGAAAGGATGAAAATGATCATTCTTACCTTCTTAGGACATTCAGATATTATTTCTAATTTAGTCAGGAGAAATGGTATCTATCATTTTGTGAAAGAATATAGTTTATCATTTACAACTACCAGTTTCACCTACCTTTTCTTAATTTACATGACAAGCTGATAAAAGATCTTTGTCATCATTACTGGACATGCTTGGGCTTTTATATAGTCTTCATAATTTTATCTAATATTAATATTAAACTAGATGAACTACTATTTCTTTGTTCATGTGATGTACTCAATGAGTAATTCATCAAACTATCAATGCATACATACAGTATTACTAGATGTCACCCCTCTTTATAACAGATTTTTTTTTCTTTCAGCACATTTTTGTCACCAAATTAGGAAACAAAATGAAGCAACACATTCCAGTTGTCACTGACATTTTGCATTGCACTTCAGTCTTGCAGTAACTTTGTTACTTCTTTTGACTCCTAGGCTTTCTATTTCCTATTTCTCACTTTTGTACAATTACATAAATCAGGTATTCACTTAGAAGCACTACTAACTACTGCCTATGCTTATTGAATTTTTTTTTGGAAAAAAATCATTTATTGAAAGTAGAGATTTCACAGATGAACACTACACAGCAGAACTGATCTCTTCTATCTCTATAGTGGCAGTTAGCAGGTATCCTGCGTTTAATCTCTTGGTAATACTCCCATCCGATTGACTCTGCTGACTGACCAGGCTTGTTCAAATGTCAGAAACCTCCAAGAAGCCCAAGTATTTCATATGTTTCCACTTAATCTTCCAGTTAGGCAAGATTCTCCGATATTTATAATTTTCCCTTTGTCAACATAGAGTAGCTGCTTTTTTCCAATTAAATGTTTACTGTTGCTTCATCCTATATCAACGTAAAAGTCAGGGCAGTCAACCTTTTAAAATATTAAGTAAATTGTTACCTGTTCTGATATCTACAGCAACCCTTTTAAACATTCAAAATGCCTTCTGTCTTTCAGTCTCACATTTTGCAAAATGCTATTCCAACCTCTTTGATGCCGTTTCTATTTTGGAGTCTTTTAATATATTACCTATTTTCAGGATCTTCTGGTAGTAGAAATAAAAACATTTCAGGTTTTCAGTGACATCAATATATAGAACGTGGACAACATGTTCACTTTCTACCAATATCCTTGACAGTCTGCCTCACTTCTTAACTGCTGGCTGTATTTCTATGATTTAAAAACCTTCTTTGCATAAAGAAGATCATATATTTTTCTGAGTCTTACAAAATAAACATTGGTAAAAAAAAGTAAATATATCTTGAAAAATGTCTATTATTGGACACATTTGAATATTCAAAACCTACTGTGACATACCATTAACATTTTAAAAGTGTCCTGATACGTGGAGAAGTAGCTTTATTCTATCTAAAATATGTGTGTCCTAGAGAGTTGGTGAATATTGTTCCTATTTTGCCAAGGATATTTTGTCAGAGCCCATACCAACTCCTAAATTCCTAGGCATGCAGACTGTAGGAAGTATCAGTCTGCCGCCTATAGCCCTGTCATCTGTGGCCTATAGTTTTTACTTATATTTTAAAATTACACACTTTTTTTCCTCTTTAATGTTTTATTTTTTTCTACAAAGAACCTGGATAGACTCCAGCTTCCAAGGCCCATCCCTTTAAGTACTTGGGCGTAGGTCTGCATCCTCAGTTAGACACCTAATAAAATACCTGCATTTTCAAGGATGTCATTTCAGCTGAAATGTAATTTACAGATAGATCTCTTAAGTACTTCAGATGCCTTTTTTTGCTTGTTAGTATTTTTTTGCAAACCTATTCAGGTGTTGATGTTGCCTTGTAACTAATTAGTTTCTTAGAACTTCATCTCAAAACTAAAAGCAAATGGAGCAAATTAGTTACAAAAGCTGTATCTGATGAATCTTAATTCATTGTCATGCTGAAATCAGGTTTTATAGATGCTGCGTGCAAACCTTGGCTTAGGATTGCAGAAGATCAGTAGAGTCCATTTAAAACATAACATAGCATGACATAGCAAACATACATCTAGACATGCTAATGTTGCGTATCTAAATCATAAATATTGCCTGCTAGTGGTGCAGGTGTCAAACTGACACCAGTTAAAAAATTATCTTCCTGAGCAAGTCTGAGCTGACAGCATCTAAAAACCAGTTGTCCTTGAAAGAGCAGAGAAGCTAGGCCTAATATGGCTTAGTTTAAGGGTACCAAAATTTAGATTGCATTGTACTTAATGGGGCCATTTTCCAATATATTTAAAATCCTAAAGATTTGATTTCAAATGCCTTTACTATACGGCAGGAAAAATCCTGGTCCTTGAAGTAACTGAAGCCAATTTTATAGCTTTGCTGCTATTATTCGTAGGACTAGGTTTACAAGACACATTTCCTAAGCATGTGAGAGATATTTTGGTAGACTTAGGTTTGCTAATTCCTCATGTTTCTTGATTTCATTTACCAAGTCTGGGAAACCACAGAGGCAGAAAAATATATAACAAGGATCTTTCAAAGTGTGAATTTAGTTTTCACACTCTAAAGAAATTGTCATTTTGTGTTCAAGACATGTAATTCTAACCTCAGAAAGGACCCTTTTCGCTTTATATCACATCAGAAAAAAAAAGCATGCTGCCTGGAAAGCCTCTAAAGTTTCCTTTTCCTTTCCTTTTTCCCTTTCTCTTTCCCTTTCCCTTTCCCTTTCCCTTTCCCTTTCTCTTTCCCTTTCTAATATTAAGGGAAATTCATATCCAAAAATATTGGTTTTGATGGATCTTGGGATATAGATAGAGTAGTTAATGCTCACAAATGAAGATAGAGTATTGCCTCAATGCAGGGCCAAAGGCCAGCCTTAGCCAAAAAAAAGCAAGAATACTTAGCAGATATGCAGCCTTCATGGAGCCTTGATGACCCCTTGAGCCATACAATTTACCTTCCTGAATATCCAATGTTATGCCTTGCGAAGAAAAGGAGTAGCATTTACTTCTTACAGCACATATTTCTGGTATGTAGATTTATTGCTAACTCCTTCAGAATGTGTTCAACTTCACTTGAATATGTGACTTGAGATACGGGGTGAGAGGGCAGAAAAGAAGTAACAAAAAATTCTCTGCATAGATGAATAGGGAATAACTATCTGTTAAACTGAACTAGTAAGATGAGTTTAAACTTAATTAAAACATAAGTAGGCCTCATGTAAGCTATCAGGAGTCTTAAAAGGGCATCCTAGGCCCAGAAGTTGCTTCTGGGTTGAAAAATAATACTTATTATACCTTGAAAGCAGTAAAGCAGCTATCTAATGTATGCCAACTATTTTCTGAAGCAGCAAGTGCCAAATGGAGGTTCAGGCTTTCAAGCACAACTTCCATTTTTTCATAAGTGGCTTGCACAGTCAGACAGCTGCAACATTGGTCCTGCTCATTAACAACATTTTTTATGAATGAAGTAGTTAGGCATCTGAAAATCACATTTGTCATTGTGGCTTCGATTTGTTGGTTAATCATGTCTTTAAAACAAATTAAATAAATATGTTTTCTGTTGCACAGATGTTTTGACAAAAGTGAAGGATGAGTAGCAGTCAAGTTGGAAATTTGATCCATTTCTACTTTATAATCCATTATAGCAAAATGTTGAGCCCCATTCAGTAGGAACTATAACTATTCAGCTTTACACTTGGCAGAGAAGAAAGCTGTGTTTCATTTAAATAGACAGTGAAAACGGAGGATAAACAGGATCATACAGGACGTCACTTTAGGCTATTTCTGAAGGTCTAATTAATGCTTGATAAAGTTTTTGCATAGATTAATTAATTCAGGGTATAAAGTGTTCACCAACTGTATTTATAGGTGCAAAATAAGTGCCTAAATGAAATGCAGGGTTTAGGTAGCTCGGGGTCATGCACCAACCCGCAGGAAAGCAAAAAGCTGTAATTCTGCTGCAGGTCACTAGGTGGGGAGCGACAGCTCGGGAAACAGGGACCCCAACGGGCAGAAATCGCCAACCCACCCGAAGTAACATAAAGCGTGATTCCTCTTTCTCTCAGGCAGTTCTTGTCATGCACAGACAGCACTGCACCTGCGGCAGTGTGCTAGCACCTGGGCGCAGCTCAAGGCTGAGAATGATGAACAGGCAGGCAAAGCCTACATCGCCCCCGTGTAGCTCCAGCTTCTGCAGCCTGTTGGGAGGAGAAAGGCTATGGATTACTGAGTGCTTCCTCCTAAGCGTATTGGTCTTGTGACAGTTATTAATCTTGTATTTTTACATAGTGCGTCTGCATAATATGTTCCTCAACAACAACAATCTAAATAGTGTCTTTTTCCCCCATTTTCCTCCTCTACGTTGGGGTTTATTTGGGTTTTTTTTTTTTTTCACTCCAGTTTATGAATTTAGCATCCTTGCTCTGTTAAATTGATCCAGCAGGACTTGAACTACTGACCATCACTGAAAAGCCTTAGGCTCATATTTGTCTTCTCAGTGATTCTTTTTTTAAGGGCGCCCCTTCCATCCCTCTCCCTTTGCATAGGTTTGGTGGAAGAATCTTGGTTTTTATGGGGAAAACATATTTTAAATTAGGAGATTAAGTGTGAAATGAGTGTCACAGCCTTTCTGTTTCTGAATGCAAATAATGACAAATCTGCAATCTCAACGTTTTTTTTTTTTTCCTTTCACTTCTGGGAAATGCTTTTCTTGTAAGCCTTGCTGAAGATAGATGAAACTTCAAGTGATGTAGGGGTGTATCTAGGAAATGAAAACAGAGACAAGACCACAGGTCATGGTGGACAGTATATGGCAGCATTAACCAACTTCTTGTACCTAAGCCAGACCTCCACACTGCAATATCTATAATTACAGTACCTTCAAAGCTGAAGATCCACTGAAGTTCTACTTTCTGTCCTGTGCCTCCTAACCTGTCTCCAGCTCTGAACTGAAGCTTTCTTGAATGTGCATGGGCTCTCCTAGAGCACAGGCTAGTCCTGAAAAACCACAGGGCCAGAGGACAGGGAGGGTTCACACCACACCAGCTTTAGGAATGTAAGTCTGGCAACTAATCTGCAAGAAACTGAGCTCTCCCTCTGCAGCCAGAGGAAAAGCAGCAGGCTCTTCCTGGGGAGCATTGCAGCAGCATCACCCCAGCTCCTGGGCAGATCAAGTCTGGAGCATGATTACCTCCCCTATCTAAATACAAAGGAGCTTGTTCTCCTTTCTTAACAAGATTTCCATTTGATTTCTATTGCCCTTCTGAAGCACATTTCAGAGTTATCATTATTTATATTATTTGCAATTAACAGAATAAAAAAGTACTGTATTTTGTCTAAAAGGAAAACTCAGTAGCTTATGTCTGAAATCTGACATCAGTAAAATTAAAATGGAAGTAACGGAATATTGGATAATTAGCCATCTTAGCATGTCATCAAACAAATTCTGTTGTTTTTTGGGTTTGTTTTTTTTTGGTTTGTTTTTTTGTTTGTTTGGGGTTTTTTTGTTTGTTTTTTTTTTTAATTTGTGTTTATCTTCTATCTGTTTTTTCTATCTTCTATATTTATACTTCATTTATCTCTCTCCCATGTTTGATTTCCCACCTCATCACAGCATACAATGCCAAAGGTATATTTAGTTTAACATATAAACCAAAATTTACCTAAACATTTTACTATCTGTGATCCTCTGATTGTTCTGGTGCTATTACTTAGTTGTGCAAGTTGCAGATCTCAATGCCTTTAATTCCAGAAAACATCTAACCAGTTTTGCAGTTTGTAAAACCCAGTTCAGTGACTTCCTTATTAAGCTTATGAAAAGCAGTGTGGTCTATAACTCCCTGTTCACATCTAAGCTAATTCTTCAGTGGATCTGATTTGAGTTACACATGTGGCTTAGCAGGTTGTCTAGACTGGCTTCCACATAAATGCTTCTCTTCCCATGAGCATTAAGGATAAATAAAGGATAGATAAAACATAAAGGATTAACCCAGTACAGGGGTTGTTATATTACAACCTCTGTTTTGTGTTGTGCAATTCAGAATAGGAAGTCATAATAGTTTCTTCGTAAACACTGCTACTGCTATTATTTTAATCTACTTCACTCTAGGCAATATACTCCCTGGCCTCTGATTTCATGGCAGGCACATGCATCTCCTCCTTACATCTCGTTTGTGGAAAATGTCGGGCAGACTCAAGGCCCACTGAAAGTCACACCAGAGAATCACTCAAGTGACTCACAAGCAACATCAACATTTGGGTCTTCAAGCATTTCATGTTCACCACAGCTTGAGGGTTTCTGGTTTCATGGTTTTCCAAGCCACCAAAATCTGAAATGGCAAAAAGTAGGGCAATTGGGGTCTGTTATGAACCAATGGCCTTGCTAGCATGTTGCAAGATCACTCAGTCTATTTGAGGCTGAGTAGGCTATGAAAGTATTTGAAGTAAAAAAGAGAAAGAAAACTTCACATGAAATCTTTCTCACGGTTTCTTGACAGCTAGAGAGGGGAGGGGAAATAAGAAGTCTGGTCTTGGCGCCAGTTCTTAGGTACCAGTGATGCTTTTTAAAGTGGCCACTGTCAGACAGCTTCTCTTTTCTTTCTCTGAGGCAAGATGAATAGGATCTTTGCCTGCCTTGATGACACACACTGACTTTGGGCTCCCTTAGATGGTATCTGTGTTCACCTGTGCTTCCAAGCTTCAAGCTTTGTAATGGCAAGTTCTCTCTTTCATTCTACTGCTTTGTGGTTATGGATAATGAGCAAGCGTGTTGACTTTCCATTACTTGGGCTGTTTCAAACCTCAGGGAGCCTCAGAAAAGGCCAACAAATGGCAATAAATGCTCATAAGAGAACACAAAGTAACCACACCCTGGACAAAATCTTTCATCTGAAGCATAGAAAGAACTTCGAGACATCCAGCTTTTCAGCTGGATAAGAAAACGCATTTCCAATTCAGGTTCATGAATCCACACTTTTATCTAATCAGTGCAATGACAAATTGTTTGGCTGTTAAATTAATTACTGCTATCTGCTCCATGTAATTTATTGTTAATGTTTTGTGCTACAACAATGTCAAGAAGCCCCCAATAGCTCTAAGGACCCGCAGACCTAAATGCTATACATTTATAGCAATCTCACAGAACTGCAAATAGATTGTCTCTGAGCTTGAGTTTCCACCCAAAAAAGGGATTATAAGAAAGCTGTGGTCATGGAAAGCAAAGTGTCTTGCTCAGGAGCATGCACAAGGATGGATCAAAGACCTAGCTGTCTTGTTTTACCTGGTAAACTCAAGTCTGCTCTGCCTCCCAGCTTCCCAGGTGTCATCTCTTAGCTTCTTATGGGCTAAACCCCATCACTTATCATGAAGTACTTGATACTGTTTTAGAAGCAGAATTTTTACCAGTAGTTATCCCATGTTATATCTCACTTCTTTCTTTGCAGTGAGATATAATATTGGGATAAGCAAAGTAAATTTTCACATACCTACCTGAAAGCGAATACACTGTGAAATGACTGAATAAGACATCCCAAGAGGAAGTGGCCTAGAAAGATCATTTTCTTGCCCGATTATTGTATTTGTTGTGACTACTTGCATTTCCCTGGAAAACATCCAGATGACAAGGAATGCCTTTGTTACACATGACAGAAAAACATCACGAAGAATAATTAAATTGAAATCCTTGGTGTTTATCTGCTGTTCTTCCATTTGCACTTTTTCTATGAGATTCCTTGCCTTTGAGGCTTATTCGTTGCCTAAAGGGACAGCAAACCGCAGGGCTACAGGGAGGACAGTGAACAAATGTGGAAAAGTGAGGGGCTGCTCTTAGAGAGAAAAATAAAGAGCACCTGTCTAAGCCAAACCTTAAAAGCTTTTTTGCTGGGTATAAAACCTTTAAGTATGTAAGGATTCCACTGTGCTTGTGAGCTCCCCAAATTTTCTCTGGGGTATCCACTTGCTTCAAACACCACCCAGCTAGAAAATCTCCTTAAAATTGTCCTCACTTTTCCTGTTAGCAGCTTCTCCCCTCAGGAAGGTTAGCCACACTTTTGGGGGCTCTGTGGGTAGCCTAAGCTGTGGGGCAGACACCCTTTGCATGTGCCCCACAGCCCCCTCCCCAGCCAGTCCAGATATGTACTCTGATGTACTTTGCCTCGGGCATAAACTCTATTCAACCCCCATCAGCATCCTTTTAGTGACAGTTTTGTGCCCTGTTTTCTTTCTCCATGCTGCTTGTAGCCGGCACACTAAGTGCAACTGCTCGTGCATGCAAAAATACCACAGGATAGAAGAACACTCTTTTAAAACCCTTGGTGGCACCTGTAGGGCTTTGTCTCGAGCTGCTGATCTGGGCTTTTCTCTTTATTTCTTCTTCCTTCCCTGCCTTGCTTCACATCTTCAGGAAGGTGGAAAGTGTCCTCTTGAGCACTGAGGCAGCTGGGGTCTCCCAAGGCTTCCCCCTCAGTATGCTGTGCTACTTGTGCTAAAAGGACAAGGTTATTCTGGAAAGGAGAAGGGTGCCGAGGGAAGCTGCATAACACAGCATCATCAATGGAGTTAAGGAAATATGTCAAGACTGACAAAGCAAGTCCTCTTGTGAAGCTGAGACATTATCTGATTAAAAATTGTTATGCCCATTCAGAAAAATTGTCTCCAAGAAATAGAATCCCCTAATATAATTTCCACACTATTTGTATATGATATGTTTCTTCAAACTGGGCTTATATGCTAAATAGAGGGACTTTAAGTAGGAAGAAACAGTAGATGGTTTTGCTTCTGTTTTGTTTTGGGGATGGCTTATTCACAAATTATCACCAGTTTCATTCCTGGCCATCATTTGCCTTTAATATCAAAATGTATGTTGGGATGATGAACTCAGAGATGAAACAAGATTTCTCAGAAATGTAGGCAAATTGAATTTTCTTCCTTAAATGACGTTTCTGGTCCGAACGGTGGCTGTGAAAGTCCTGCTCTGGGAAGAAGTGTGGCATGGTGAATAGACTGTGGTCCTGGTTGTTACAATAGGAGCACATGAAACCCTAAAGCTTCCTTCCTAATGGGAAATGCCTTTATGGTCTGTATGCTTGCAAATAAATTTGGTTGGATTTCCTTCCATCTGTGTGCTCCAGATGACTGACTATAATTTGAAAGTGTCAGAGCTCACCAGAGACAAAGCTGCAGAAGGAAGTTGACTGTGACAGTCCAACTGAATCTGTAAAGCAGTACAGGAGCTACAGGCACCAAGTCATCAGACTTCCATGTAGCTGCCAGCTCTGTAAGTGGACATACGGAGCTGTGCCAAGGAGCACACCAGGCTGTACTGAGGTTGCTGTCTCAGCCACCTACTGCAGGAGGGGTGCAGCACCAAATGCGAGCTGAGGGAAGTTAGAATGTACTCAGCCAGCTGTAGCCAAACAGTCTTGCAGCTGCAACAGGAGCCATCCCACATGCCCCAGCTCTGCCTTTGGCACTGGCAGCAGTGGCGAACCCTTGGCTTCCAGTGCTCTGGCTGAAGCTATGCATATCTTTATGCCTGTGGCAGTCTGTTGCTCCAGGCAACTGACAGTCTATCTGTTTCATATACATACATATATGTGTGTGGTTTTGTGTGTATGTGTCAGTGCTATTTAAAGGATAAAATCAAATAAAACTACACCTGAAAGACATAAGAAAAAATAAATCAATGAACAATTCTGACAAGGTTTTCTACCTCTATGTATTAATGTAACCAACTTACGTAATTCACACATGATTGAATTTGCCCTTTAACTATTTTCGAAACAGCACAGAATTCCAACCAATCCTTTCCAATGTTAGTATTTCTTGGTATCAGCAGTAACACATGCAAAAGTGCCAGTGAGTGTAGCACATTTAGTTTTTCCTGCTCAGGTTAGTAGTGAAGGTCAAACATCCTAAAGCACAATTACACCTTCTCAGTACATATACCTGATCCTTCTCATCTGCACATCCTTAAAATTTCTCCTGCCTAGTCCAACTGATCACTTGCATGATCACTTGCTTTTTCTGGGGCTGCATTTGAAATAGAAGGGGTAACAAGGTGCAAAACACTTGTACTACCACTTTGTGTTTGCAATGGAAACTGCTCTGGCATTTTTTTCTCACTATGTTAAAGCATAATAATGCAAACATAAGGTAAGTTAATACCAAAACCCAACAATTAAGCATCCCAGAGCCTATGAAATGACAAGAGAGATATCAATGGAGCCAGTGTGTTATTTGTAGTAACATATTAGTCTTAGCTAATTCTAACTGAAAGACAAAATAATAGAGAAAAAGTAAGAAATAGAAATTTTAAAAACTAAGAAAACATGTTCCCAGACAGGCAAGAATGAATGTTTGGATTGGCACATAAAACTCTTGAGGAAAAAATGGTGGAATCTTTCAGCAAACATTTAATGGTGCTGCTAAGGGAAGACAGTGATAAAAACCAAATAAACCTTGAAAAATAGGTGACCTTAAACATATCTATGAAAGGTTCTGTTGTTTTCATCTGCCATCCATCTGTTTCCATTAAGGTCTTACAATGTTAATTTCCAACAGAAGGGAAATGGAAGCTAGTCTTCATATTGTATTTAACTCACAGAGAGTATTGATTGTTATGTTAGATAATATCACCTTAATCAACATGTTGTGTGTATTTGGATGGCTTCTGTAATAATTTATTTCCTGTTGTTTGGAGATTGGTGGCTCCTCTTGAAGTGACATCTGCTGGAAGCTCCTCTCTGCATTTTGTTTCTGTTATGAGTTCTGACACTTTCACACTGCAGTCAATCATTTGGAGCACACAGATGGAAGAACTTAATCAATCTGATTTCAGATAATATTGACCATAATGTGGAACCCATTAGGTGAGAAAAAAAAAACAGGATTTCAGCAATTTGCTGTATCATAATAGGGATCATAACTTAGTGATTAACCATTCACACAATCATAGTGTCATTGAATGATTTGAAAAGTTTAGGCCAAAATGGGGGTTAAAAATTCATGGCCTTGGCAGGACTTTCATCCATTCTGCTATCTTGGATCTCTGTGGTAATAAAGAAGGAACTTGAGCTTTAATGGAGCAACAGCTGTCATACTGCCTTTTCAGGCCTATTTGCTTTTCTTTTCAAAGATGAATTTTGGGCTGTCAGAAATCCAGACCTGCTTTGTGCCCACAATTCTCCAGAACATATACAAGCAGTGTGTCTGTCCACCTTTGAACATACCAAGTTATAAACCAACATCCTTGAATACCTGCATTTCAGATAGGATAGGCCTGGCTACTGCTGTCCTTGCCAAAGTTGATTCTCCATTTCGAATGTCACATTATCTTGCTGCAGCAGAGTCACAGGTCTCCCTGACTCATACAGCCTCTGCCACATAATGCAAGACAACTCACAGTTGTAGACAGCTGGACTGATGCTATTTCAGTGAAGCTGGACTGATGCTATTTCAGTGAGGTAGCCCACATGAACACAAGCTAAGAAAAGCCTGAAGGCTTGGCCTTTCTCCAGCTTTTTTCATAAAAGAAGGAGGAATGTAGCATTAAACAAGAGATTCCAAGATGAGGAAACTTAGACAGTTGGATGCATGAAGCTTTAGCTGTATCTTCAGCCAGTCCATAGTCAGGAGCAGCATAGGAGTACTCTGTAAGGGTCTGTCATGTGGACTTATTGCTTAGTGTTCAGTTCCTCTGCTGCATGTTAAGCTGGGCAGATCAAGTTTCCCACTTGACTGAATATTCAGAGCACCATGTGTGCACCTCTACTACCTCCTCTCTGAATAAAATATTCCTATATTTTTTTTTAAATGAAAATAGAAGTTTGCCTTTCAGGAGGGTCAGGCTGACCTTAAGTGGGACGGAAAATGACTCTGAGTCAGTGTTAAGTTCCAGAGAAGAAAAAAAATTAAATAATACTTGTGTTCAGAATTATTTAATATATTATATTAAACAGCTGTACTGACCTTCTTCGACAACTTAAAGGCTTTTCCATCTGTCCTCTTGAGACATGCAGCTCTTTTCACCTGCATATAGGATTTATGACCTGGAAGCTTGGATTAAAGGCCAGGGAATAGACCCAGGGAAAACTGTATCCTCTCTTTCCAGATACATTATGTTATCTACTGTCTCTTTCAAATCTCTCTGGAAACTTAGATTTTGGTGAGATTTATTTCCATTCTTCTTCATGTTTATTACTGAAGATCTGGACCCTTATTGCATCACTTGCATCATCTACCTGTGAAGTATTGTCTGAATCTAACATATGTAGTCAGCTCTTTTCAACATGGTGTTTTCAGGCTAGAACCAAAATAATAATTTTGGTTCCTAACCTTAGAAAATATTTTCAGAACAATCAAGAGCCTCACAGTTGACAAAATATGTTGACCTAGTTAAGTCTCAAAAAATATTATTCTGCTGTAGGTAGGATCTTGAATTTAACAAGACGTCACAACCAATTGTTCTCTTCTTTGCAGTCCATTCATGTCAACCTTGTGTATTGCTCCCCACTGAGTTAATATAACTCTTGCAAAATGCAATTAGGAGCACTTTGTAAATTCCTTCCCTTTTTCAGTATCTAGCTAGAACTTTCCCAACAAGTTTAATTGCTTTCCCAATAGACCAAACAGGTAGAATCCATGAAAATAGACTTTCCAGCTGTGTCTCTGTCTGCTGCTTTCTTTCCAGCTGTTTTCATTTCACCAAAACCAGCCTTTTCTGATGGCTTTTGATAATAGCCAATAAGAGCAATGATTTAACTTACTGATTATTCTCTTTTGGCTTTTAAACTGCTCCAGCATGTTCACAGTGAGAGAAAATTTTTTCTGGGTAGGAGTAAATGAAGAAGAATAGTAGTGCCACATCTTAATGCAAATGAGTTTGTTAGGTTTATGTGGTTACCAGCGCCAGGAGGAAACGGCTTTAATGAGGAAATAAACTATATAATATAAAATATTCTTTCTTTAAGAATGAATACTATTTTTCAGATATTATTATTGTAGAACTTGGATGAAAGATCCTACAGTTTTGTGACTCAGTAACCCTAAAATCAGTAAACTGGGGAGCCTTGGAAGTTCCAGCCATTCATCCTAGTTTGACTGGCTGAAGATAGCCAGCTTGGTTTACATCAGAGTCTTATAGTGTGCTGTCTCTGAATATTGGTAATGTAAAATTTCACATTTTTCTTTTCCTATCCTCCTTTTCTAGCCCAGTAAAACCTTTCAACCATCACTCAAAATTAAAAAGAAAACTAATTCTACCTGAATTCACTGTTGGATATTATACTTCTACCTGAAGAGCTACCTTAACTTCAAGCTGCAGAAAAACGAAATCAAGGATCATGGGAAGTTTCACCAAAATTAACTTGTTTGGGGAAGGGAGGGAGAAGGAAGAAATGTTAAAACCCCAGGGAAAGAGCTGATGAAGGAAGCTGCCAACAGGTTTTCCTGGAAAAACACTAGTGGCACCCTGCATGGTGAAGATCTCTGTCTGCCACAGTGGTGATTTCCAATTGCAGCCAGATTCGCTACACAATGAAAATGAAAGGGCAGGTGACACTTTGGTTGTGTACACAATGGCGAGAAGGGGTCAGTAAATGCTCTCATTTCATTAAAACAGAAAAAGCAGAAGGTCTAAGGGGTTTGTTTTTCACTGTGTTAAAGCACAAATAGTTTCTGTTTTATCTTGAATGTCAGGAAAGTCTGATAGCTAGGAAGGCCTGTAAGAACTTGGATCTTCAATAGCAGCTAAGTGACATCGCACTACTCATGCTTATAGCAGGAGATCCAAGTGCCTGGGCAGTAGCCAACTTGTATGTTCATTTTAATTTTCTTTCCTAAGCTCTAATTTGAAGTTTCCTAAGGAACTAATTTGGGGTTGTGGTATGTAATATCTGCACTCATGTCTTTGAAGTACAGTGTCTCACGTGACAGCTTCTTAGAGTGCTAGCAGAAGGCAGCTGGATCCTTGCACTATAGTTGTCATCAAAAAGGTAGTTGTTTTCCAAACTAGCTAGGTGATAATATGTTTTGGATATGTTCTTCCAGATTCGTTCTACCATGACATTCTGTCTTCTAAATTCATCCCACTGAAGCCTGACTTCCTTCTGTAAATAAGAAGTACTGCTGGGAGCTTCTAGGTTTTGTTTTTTGTTTTGTTTTTCAGAAATAAAGGAAAATGTTCTGTGAGACTGTAACTGCATTTTTTGGTACCAGCAACTAGCTAGAACTGAGTGTCACTGGCCAGTCTGCTGTCATAATACAAGGTCAAAAATGGTGTTGGAAGCTTGATGATAGTGATTTGAAATGGCCTTCTTTCATAAAGAATGGAAAAATTATGTCAAACATGTCCTTTTCAGCCTATTCTGTACTGGTCTTGTAGCTGTCAACAGGACTTCATGGGTGTCATGTCATGGCCAGTAATGAAGGAAAAAAGCTAGCAGAAACAACACTTTATCCTGATGATTTCTGCCATTTCCTGTAATATTTAGATAACTGCTAAGACTAATATAATCCTTATTTTCTATCCAGATCAGAAATTAGGATGAAAAACCTCTAACATACCTGATTGTATATTACTATCAGCTGTTTTAAAAAGACTGTCATATTTTTTCAAAGCAGAAAAAAGAAAATCATCAGCAAGAGTTGGTTTTCTGGTCCAGGAGTCACCGTTGTTCAATTAAATGTGTTGGCATTTGTCTATGAAATTTTTTTCTGGAACAGCTGTCACAATTAGTAAGTCCATCAACTTTCACTGCTGCTGTTAAAATGAATTTGCAGTTGTCAGGTGCTTTTTGGAAATTTATGAAGACTGGCTGAAATTCTAGAAAACTCCATCTGGCCTTATTTGGGTCCATAGAAGGAGCAACACATAGTCTATTATCACTGTGTCAGCCAGTGCTGAGCAAATATGATCACCTGAGATTGTGAAGTACCTATGGCTGTTCTGGTTTAGCGCAAGAAGAAAAGCTTGGCTCTGAACTTGAACAACTTGGCATATCATGTTGCTCATTGCCACCAAAGGCATTTTTTAAAGTGCTATCATTCTGTAACACAAACCTTGCAGGAAGGGGAAATGCATTATCTCAACTCCAGCAACAGTTTATACTGAGAGGAAAGTTTGTTAAATGTGATCTGCCTTCTATTGCAAAATTGGAAGGAAAAAGTGCTAGGTTTTATAAGGCAGCTTAACCTTACATTTACACCATGTTACTTTTTTAGCCAGCAGAAGCAGATTCTGCAGCTCCACAAACAACATGCTCCTGCTTGCAACAGATAAGAAAATGCTATTCATAGAGCATTGATTTTCCTTCTAGTACAAGACAATAATGATGCTGAAGTTGTAATGACATTAGTAGATATTTAGTATGGATGTGGATGAAGTGTGCAGTATTTTGTATTTACAGGGGAAATTGTGAGAAGATTTTGTATATTATGTCCTACACACACACATGCACAACTACTTTGACTTTTTAAAATCTTTTTGTCCTTTATACTTAGCTTCTGTTCTTCTCCCTTTCATCATAAGGCCTAATTCTATCTGAATTATTTTTGGATATTGTCCCATATGCAACAAGTTGCTGTGATAATTTATAAATAATATAAATTCATTAAATTTGGTTCCATGTTTCAAATTGTTTTCTGTGGCATTCTTTTCTTCATAGTGACCCTTATTCATAAGCAGTGGTTTGCATCATCAATTCCACCTGTTCTTTCAGGAGATTGACTATCTATGATTTGTGCTGGGAAGAAAAAAGTAGAAGCAACAAGTACTATGTGTCTTGCTTCATGCATATTGAAATGAGCTGGGTAATGTCATATCATAACTAACAGGAATAATCTTAGCAGTTTTCCAAAATAGCCTGTTCAGTAATTTGCTATTAACACTGTGAATTGGTCTTCCTGGCTATGTTTACTTAGTATGTCTAATGGCTTTGCCCTTGTAATTCTCCCTGCCTCAGCTAAGCTAATAGCTGTGACCCTTTCCTGTTAGCCTGATGCTCTTCCTAATAGCAAAATGAAGTTGCTGACTGATGCTACGTGAAGTACAATGCTCAATTCTTGCAGTCAAATTTTGATTCAATGGGAGTAAATTTTTTTATCTGAGAGGTGCTTACAAAGAAGATCAAATGGTGAAAACCTCTTTGGTCAAGGACTTTTGATCTTTGAATGTGTTACAAAGCACTTTAATGCGCAGTATGTACATACTGACAGCTAGTGCATACTGTGCTGGGATATGGCACTGCCTTTAGCTTTTCCCTTTCCAAGAAGAATTTCTGGTCTCTTCTGGACTGTGTCAGACCCCTAATGTGTGGTCTTGGAGCTATGAAAACATTTTTATATGTATGCCACTGATTCATATGGGTGGGAGGGAAAATATAACTTGGTTAATCAAAGTTGTTCAGCTCACTGTTTGAGTGAAAATTTGACATTTATTTACATCTGTGGTGGTACCTTACCAGAGGGTTATTTACTGGCTTTGTTGTCATTTCAGGCAGAAGGCATTGTCAAAATTAGTTTCATTTTCTTCCAAGATTTCAGTTCTTTGGTTTTCATGCAGCTGTGATCTTTCTTTGGCGGTTTTTGCACTTTCCTGATAGATGAAGTAAAGTGATCTATTAAACCAGCATTTCAATTTCAAAATGTCTTTGCCACCTAGATAACTGTATAGACTTGGATTTAATAGTAATAATATTTCATCAGTCGGTTCATAAGTAAGCACTCTGAAACCTCAGATGCAGCTGTTGAAGCCGTAATAACCATTCTTGACCAACTTCTACAGAGAATCAGAACTCTGTGTCAAATATCAGATATCCCAAGCCCCCCCGCCAACCTCTACCAAACTCTGAGTGTGACAGAAACAAGGAGGTTAATGATAGCTTCTTTCCAAAGAAAGAAAGAAATATGACTTTTTGTGTAGAAGTAGAAAACATTAAGCTGTTGTTAACTTTGTTCTAGAAGCTTGTTTGAAACTCTCAGTGAAGCTGTTTCCTAATTTCTTTCCTCACCCTTGCTTTTGTATCTCCTTACACATCCTCTTTGTAAACACTTGTGTTGTCAATTCCAATAGTTTTTTTCAGAGAAATAAATCAAAGACTTTCATTGCCCTGTCTTAAAACATTTGTTCCAGCAGATTTCTAACTCTTGCATCAGGTCACATGTAAACTTTGCCTCCTATTCATCAGTCTTACCAGCTCTTTCTGTAACAGTGCAAGGAAGTGGCTCTGAGTGAGAGGATAATGTATTTCTTTGTTATTGCTATACCCAAAAATTCAGGTTGGCTGTCTTAAGGATATTTGACTAACTAGGAAAGAGTGCCCTAAATTAAAAATACAGAAAAGTGCAGTATTCTGGAAGTCCTCCCTTCTGGGATGATACATATTAAAATAATCTTTATTTATATATAAGTTAAGCAAAAATCTGATTAATATATAATTATGGAATTAAATTCATAATTAATCAATCATGGAAGTCAAGTGGTCAAGCACTGGAAATGCTAGCAAATCACTAAAGTACTAAAGGCTGAAAAATTCTGTTCATGAATCAAATAAGTTTGCAAATAAAACTATTAATGACACTCATGTTTGGATATATTTGTGTAGTAAGTAGTGCCTATTTATAATCCAGACAAAATTTATATTCTTGCTTAATTAGTCACTGGTTTTTAACCATAGTTATGTCACTTCTGTAAACCTGTGATTTTTTAAAATAGCTTGAGATGATAGCTTGAAAATAAATTACAGCTCTTATTATAATTTCTTCCCAACATCACTATTAGCTTCAAAAATCTGGTTAAAAGTATACTGAATGTAACTAGGTAGACATAGCTGCTGGAGTTCATCGCAAGACTTATTTTGGTTAAAGACACTGCAAATATTGGATTACTGTAGTAGTAGAGCTTTCTGGGGGTATTTTAATGCAAAATTATTATTCTAAGTCCAGGAAACTTTTGAAGCTAATTCTTGTATACAAATGGGTGAAAGCTTAGCATCTTTTATTAAGAAAGAAATAGGTATCTGGCAGCTTATTACTAAGTATAACTGAAGAAGAATGTGTCTAATAGGGTGCATTGTATCATCTCTTTGCCAATTTGCCAAGGAAAACAGCTAAACTTGAAAGGTTCTTTCTGGTCAAAGGTCATGTTTGCCTTTGAGTTTTCTACCTACTTAAAAGTGTGTCACTTACTAAAAGAACATATGTTCTGCCAAACTTCTGTGTTTGAAGACTTTTGTTGTTTACAGCATACATGACAGCTTCCCAGAAGAAACTGTTGACATTTTTGTGTAGTTCCTCTGTGTGACTTGTAATTCATCCTTTGAGAAGAAAAATATCTTTCGCAATAAATGGCTCCAAAATGTGCTTGTAGTTGCAAGGCAACATCTTCTGTCACCTTATTAGCTGACTTTAATGTGTATAGTTATTTATGGCACAGATTGAAAGTATAAATGCTTCTTCATTTATCTATGACTCAGGGTTTAATCAGTGCTGAGATTTGGGTTTGGGGACCATTAATGCAGTTCTAACATTTACCCAGCTCTCTGACATCACTACCAGATAAAAATAACCCTTGTAAACAAATAGTATTCTGGCCATCTATTAATTGCCTCCTGGGAGTGAAATTCCTTTTAGCTTTTTTCAGTCTAGCTTTCATACACAGACTTTTCAACCAGTAATCACTGTACTCAGGAATCACAATCTTTCAGAATCAGAGTTAATGCCCCAGGATAGGATTATTTTTTTGGTGCTACATTTTGATAGGAACTTAGGAGGAATACATGTGTATTGAATTCCAACCACCAAATTCCCTCTGGTATGGACAGATAATACTGGTGTTAGTAGCTAAAGACAACATTAGTACACCTTGAATAAAAAGGTTTTAAAAATATTTTGTATGAAAAGAGAACGGAAAAGACATCCAGTGATTTTCTAAGCTATCTTTTCGAAGCACGACTAGAATCTTGCCAAAGTCTTATAATAAGTAAAGTAATATTAAAAATCAAGCAGAAGTGGTTTTATTTCACAGATGAATAGATAATTGTAAGCTTTTTGGGAAAAGGACAATTAATTCAATACATTTATTTAAAGGAAGAAAGGGGGAAATCAGTAATCTTCAACTACTTTTTAGGTCTGCTAATTATATTTCACAACTCAGTCATACTGACTACAAAAATAAGAGTAAAAAATATTAACAATAATAATACTTTGCATGTTAAATTTATTTGTAAAATTATTTATGTACTTTTTATATCTCGGAGGTTATGAGACACAATCTGCTGAGAAGTGTCCTTGAGAGGCAAAATTTTCTTGGGCTTAGACTGGAAATTTTTACAACATCCCCTTTTAAACTTCCTCCTTTACTCTCCCAACTTTTCACACTGTAGTTGCTTCTTAGAAGCCTGCCCCAGCAACCACAGGTCACACTGTGAGGAGCATGGTACATATTTTTAGTTACTTAGCATCCTCTGAACAGCCCTGTTAATTTTGTATTTTGTAAGAGACTGGGTAGCTATATTTTGGGATACAAGTGCTAAGGTGTGGAGTTTTTTAGCTAATCTCCAGAAATAGTAGAAATATCAAGTAGTAGCGGTGGGAATTTGTCACTTATCTTGAGATCCAGTGCAATAATTTAAACTTTGAGATGTGTCATCCCCACTGGTCCAGAATAAATAACATAAGGTAGCGAGACTGCCTTCTGCCTTAAACTAGCTTGTTTCATTTCCTGGTTAATTGAACTGAGTTCTGATTTTTCAATTCAGCAAAAGCAGATTTTTGCTGAGAAATTATAGGTTTGAGCGATTTTAAACTTCTGTGGAGTATCTCCTGAAGAAGGACACTCATGGAAAGCGGAAAGGTTTTATATGTAAGCCTTTAAAATGAGTTTAAAAGACCTGTAAAAGACTTGTCCCTGTGCTATTTAAAAGGCTACTGCTAAATTCTGTAGACAAATGAAAGGTGAGTTAGAAGTGTATACCTGTGTCGTGGTTTAAGCCATAAATCAGCCACGCAGTTTGTTCACTCACTTCCCCCTTTTTCTTCCCTCTGCTCC
>JANRGW010035007.1:0-43937 GCA_024733675.1 Psilopsiagon aymara
TGGGAGTTGCATTCTTTCGATTCTCCTTCCCATCCCTCCAGGAGCAGAGGGAAGAAAAAAGGGGGAAGTGAGTGAACGAACTGCGTGGCTGATTTATGGCTTAAACCACGACATGTATATATGAACTCAGTGATGCAGGATACTGGAATTAAAGGATGCTCAGCATTTTTCATAATCATGTTTTCTCTTTTGCAATTTGACATGTAATACTATTAACTGGTAGGCATTGGTTCAACACTTAAAACACTACTGATAAAACCCCAATTAAGTGGGGGACTAATTCTCCTGACTCTCTCAAATACAAAACCCACCACTGCCTAAGGCTCTACTCGGAGCTTTGTTAGTAACATTCTATTTTACATCTGCAGTTCACCACCTTTTTCCTAACTGACATCTTTAGGAGAGTAATTCTAGTAACATCGCATTACATAGCAACGGTGCAATGAAGATCAGCAAGCTTATTTCCACTTGTGATTTAACACAATATTCTCACAATTTGCTCTCAGATAAAAATATCTACCTACATATTTTCTGTTGCACCTTTTTAGAAAATGAGGGGGTCATTTACAGCATGTCTGCCATGCCATTTAAAGTTTATTCACACAATAAAAACTTTCATGAACACTTGGAAGAAGACCTTCCAGATTTAAATCTTTCACAGTGTTATTTTCTGCCTGTAGTATATCACCCACCTTCAAACTGCTCTGTAACAGCCAAAACTTTACAGAGCATGCATTCATCAAGCACACTGATAGCACGGAACACAGTCTCATGAGTGAAATCCAGGAAAGGACAAAGGGAAGGTTAAATGTGTTAGCAGTGCATGCTGTTCAGCAAAATGAATTACAAGCAGAACACAATAATGAACTCCATAATAGCAGGGAAGTACAAACAATACATATTATTCATCAACAGCTGAAGATGGTAACAACCTCACTTGCCATACACAAGTTCCTTAGTTCTAAACAAAGGAGCTAAGTACTGCACTTGTTTCTAAAACAACATGTAACACACAGGGCACACCTGTGCTCCTTCAGCCAGAAAGGCTGAAGTATCTCAATTCTTAAAGATACTAAAACTCTACTAGACAAGACAACCTGACCTACTTGGGCTTTGCTCTGAATGGAGCACTGGACCAGATGCCCTCCAGAAATCCCTTCCAACTCAAGCTATTGTACGGCTCTGTAAACTTGACATTAAGCTGCAAAAGCATAATCATTGAGGCATTAAGCTTCCATGAAAACCTTGGGACATCAGAAAATTCCAAACTCAAGTTTTCTGATTCCTCAGAATAGCAAATAAGGAACTTACAGGAAACAATTCCTACTGGCAGTGCTACCTCAAAACCTCAGCACTGTCACAAACATACACATATATATCTGTACAATCATTATGATATTTACTTCAAACAAGTTGCCACAATTTGAGAGGAGATCAAAATGATTTTTAGCCTTTTCTTTTTTTCAGTGAAGACTGCAGATTTAAATAGTGTCACTTCACAAAAGCCTACTTTTTCTTACAAGTGGTCTCAGTATTATTACTTGTATGCTTTCTAGTACAAATACTATGCACACAAAAAATTGTGTGGGGAATGCATTTGAACATCAATCATCTAGAAGGTAAGTATGACCTTGTGCATATGCATTATAATTCTATTTACTTTATGGTCTACTTTTGCAAAATAAAAGCATTTGTTCCCCAAAAAACATTTATTTGGTAATCTTAGTGATTTAGTGGAAGGTGACCCTGTCCATGGCAGAGAGGCTGGAACTAGGTGATCACTAATGTTCCTTCCAACCCAAACCATTCTATGATTCTATGGTCCTCATTTAAGACCAATCCCCATCTCTCTTTGTGTCAATCAACTCAAACCCTGTATCAGTCTCTCCTCTCTATCAAGTTCTTTATACCTTCTCAAAGGAAAGTACTTCAACTTCTTGCTTCAGTCTATTCACCCAGTTATCCCTGCCACTCCTAGTCCATTTCTACTTCTCCAGCCTTCTTCATTCTCACCTCATATTCTTCTCATTGATTCCCAATCTCAGGCTCATTTCCTCAGGTTCCTTACCTGGTCTTCTTGTCCCTCATCTCTCATTAGATAGTTGCTTTCCAGTCTTGACCACAGGGCTCCAACCTCTGGTGCTCCCAAGATACTTTAATATTATATGCAATGGATACATTGCAAAATAAAATGAGTCTTATTTTAAATAAATTAAAGTTGACTCAAAGTGAGAATAAAGCTAGAAATCTAATTAGTTAATTTGCCATAATAAAGTATTTGAGTACTTACAAAGAAAGCAAAAGAAGACACATAAAGGAAGCAATCCACAGACAGTACAGAAAAGCATGGCTACTGAAAGAACAAGCCTTCTACTACGCCTCTGCTAAGCAAGAATATAAAACCTAAGAAACAAGAAAACCAGCATGTGCCAATTAAGTAATCCTAATACTTTTCCCACCACATGTAAACAACTTTCAAGTTGTCACCATCAAAACACCAACAACCACTGGTATAATCTGCAGTGTACACAAGCCTCGCCAACCAATAACTGAACCTGAGATTTCGTGTTGCATTTTCAGGGATTTTTTTTAACACAGATCCTGAAATGCAGCCGTACAAATATCCCCCAGATAAACTACGGTATTTAATGTAAACCAAACCTAACTGACGAGTCCTAAACTCTCACATTTTCATATATATCTTAATACCTCTTCATATGTAGTGGAGATGAACACAATAAATTGTGTTTAGTGGTCTTACGCTTGGGCAGTAGAAGTTGAGAATGCTTTGGCTTTGCCTTTCAGGTACTAAAACAAACAAAAACAGAGGCAATATCTTTTTGCTCTTTTAAACCTGGATATATAGTTGTGTTGTAAACAGACAGAGAGATGATAATAGATGTATTTTCATATTTATTCCATTTTACAAAAGCAGTATTTGTTCCTGTAAAGGTGTAAAATACAAAAAGATGCCCCTCCCCAATACCGTATTATTTTAAATAACACCATATACTTGCAAGGGTTCCATTTTAAGTTTCGCCACATATCTCTGACAGCACTCTTTGAAAAGCACTTGTTGCTTTTTAATGTCTCGCGACTATGCACCTTGCCTTTCATCTGCCCTGGCCACACTATTTACATACGTTGCAGCTTTACAAACAGATAAATAAAAGGAACCAAGTTTGTCTGTTGATATGCTTCACTGCCAAAATACGCGGCTTTGTGCTGGGATAGCAAAGAAAACTTCCCAAGAGCAGTTCACTGTGTCTGTGAAATGAACTGTAATGCCGACTTGTCAGAAATGCAATAAGTAGAATGAAGAAATAAATGAAACATTAGCACAGAAAGCCCACACTCACCTGCACCAAAGCCTCCTTCATAGCAGTCCAGTTTGAGACTCTCCATGCACATTCCAGTACGAGGTAAGGATTGATATGACCTTTTGACTGGCCATATTCTGTCAAAGGCTCCCACTGGTTCAGTTCTTTTGAGCAACTAAGAAAACCAGAACTATTGTCAATTTCCTTCCAAAAATAATAAAACTTCAATAAAAGCGACTGTAAATGTTGTGTATCAGAACACTATCTACATATTTGTTTGCCTGTGAACAGCTTTGCAACCACAGCAAAAGTTTTATTCAGATAGGAAGATTGTTTTTTAATTATTTATTTATCACCAGTTATAACACAGAAATCCGTGAAGTGGGAAGAGCTGCATTTTGTGTCTCCTAGAACAACCATTTTAAATAGGAAAACCAGATTTTAACTCAAGCCTGTTTCTACCAATAGTACATTACATCTTTACAATGCTCCAGGCATATCGCTTTTCCCTGTATCTGAGCTAAATCCTTAGCTAAGTTCATTCTCATAACTAATGCTTTAAACCAGCAGGGTATTTTACTTCTATTGCAGGGCAAAAATACTTGTTCTACATTAGCTTTTAAGTCTCACCGAATCCAATGGTCTTCCCAGAGCTGATACTCAGGAAAGATCGAAGGGGAAGCATTGTTACGCTCATGTTCTTTTTTGGCCTTTTCCATCGCTTTTTCGTAAGTTTCTTGAGCCTAAATAGAGATCAAACCATTTTATTTTTTACAACTGCTATATACACATTAACTCGACATTTTTTTTTATTACATCCTTATAAAAAAAGTTTTGAGAAAATGTCTATGAATTCTAAGTTTAATAAATAAATAAACACATGAAAGTGAAGAGTGATGTGTGTTAACTCATTTCTGAATAGAGCAATTTTTGGCAGCTTTACAAATGTCATGAAAACCTGAGGGATGTGCTCAAAAACCTCACCTTATCTAGGTACTACATGACATTAAGCTACTACTTTAGCCAGTAGAGAAGCTGTGGCACTTTCTATTTTAAAGACTGAAGTTGTTTATTAACATTCAGAATATTTTCTTGCTGACCAGAATCATCCTGACAGTAGAAGTACTCAAATTGTTTTTAATATCAAGAGGGTACCTGTTCAAAAAAGCCATGCTGTTCATAGGCAATAGCTGTTGCTGTCTCTGGGAATTTACAGCGTTTCTGCCACAGTCCTGCCCACATATCCTCTTCTTGTAACAAAGAGTAGAGCTCAGCAAGGGAATCCAGTATTTCCTAGGATGTTAAGCACATACATTTCTTCATAGTCAGGCTGTCCTTAAAAAGCACAGTAGATACCAAACCCGCAGGTTCTACACTGAGGCAAATTGAGAAAGATACGGAAATGGAGACGTGTTCACATAAAATCTTTTTAGAACTCTAGAAGACAAGCAACTAGTAATGACCAAGTACTGAGAACAACCCCACTGCATTACATGACCAGAAAAAACCCAAAAGACCAAAAAACACTATGGCTTCACTATGGTTTGTACATTGGTATTTCCTGGTCTTCCCTGATATATTAGATCAAATCATAGAGAACAAAATTGTTTAACAAGCCAACAGCTCAGTCTTTAATGTAAAAATAATCTAATACATAGCTTCCCCAGCTGATCATAAACATGCCCAGGTAGATCATAACTACCTGACAGACTAAAACAGCACCTGTTTACAGGAAACTCCATTTGTTTAGGCTGCAATTTGTTTAGGAGAAAAGGAGTCTCAGCGGAGACCTTACAGCTCTCTACAACTACCTGAAAGGAGGATGTAGCAAGGTGGGTGTTGTTCGCTCTTCAAAAGTAACAAGCAATAGGACAAGAGGAAATTGCCTCAAATTGTGCCAGGGGAGGTTTGGATTGGAAAAATTTCCCCAGTGAAAGTCAAGCTTTGGAACAGGCTGCTGAAGCGGTGGAGTCACCATCCCTGGAGGTATTTAAAAGATGCATAGATGTAGTGCTTAGGGATATGTTTTAGTGGTGGATTTGGCATTGTTAGGTTTATGACTGGACTCGACAACTTTAAGGGTCTTTCCCACCTTAAATGATTCTATGATACTTTTGTACTACTCTGTTACTGTGTGTTTCTCTTCATATTTCATAAGGTATTTCAATTTATATAACACTACCTGTTGAGGAGGAGTTATGCTTTCCTGCTCATAAAATTCTGTTGTCTGCTTAGGCTTAATTTGTAGACTCAGTCCTTTTTCAAAGGCTTGATGTTCCAGCATCAGTGTAGAACGAAACCAGAGATTGTGAGTTTTACCCAAGTATTTCAGGACACAAGGTCTGATGGGAATGGGAGGAACACACTGTGACATTGCCTCCACAAAGCAATTCAGAGCACTCGGCTGGCAATCTCGCTGTACTTGATGGCTACCACTGCACAAGAATGGGCTTATTTCACCTGCTAGAGCCTAGAACAAAAGACATAAGAATAGTTACTTGCTCATTGATATTCTTCAATTAGAGAATTTAGATTTAAAAAATCATTAATACAGAAAACAATCATTTCATAAGTGTATTCCTCTTTGTAAGCTGAAGGGTCCTATTCCATTCAAAAGATTCACTAGTCGCAAAGAACGGCAAACTTCCCAAAGCAACTGAAGAGGTCACTATGCCATCACACAAATACTTTTTTCTGAAACACCAGTCAAAGAGGAATTTCTAAGTGAGGAGAGAGATACTCACATGTTGCTGTCTGTCAGACAAGATTTTCCAAAGTCGAGAAAAAAGCTGTATCCAAGTCTTCTCTGCTAATGGTGTGGAAATATGACATAATTGGACAAAGGCACTCAGCAACGCTCCAGTCTAGGAGCAAAGAGAAAGAGATGGATACAAATGAGAAAAATACAATTTATAGAAAAAAAGCAGTTCAGAGTTATACAGTTGTTTCAGCAGTAAAGCAAATGCCTTTTCCAACCAATGCATCAAAAAGTCATTTTCTTTAGTGATACAGATTACTGTAGCAAGAACTTAATCCTATTTTCATGTTGATCCAGACTCTGATTCATTACTCTTACTATTAATAAAAAAATAGAAGGAAAGAAGTTGATGACTGGTAAAGTTAATTGGATAGAGCTGTTATGGCAGTACTACTTCAACACAGCTGTCAGCTAAAATTAGTTTCTTCAATATTATTTAAACATAAGATGCTGATACACTTTTCTGATGCTACACCCTGTCTTTGTCACCACTGTTTCCTTAATTGAACAGTTAAAATATACTTACAGGTGGAGAAGGATGCAATTTAACTTTGTATGAAAGTAGTAAAGTAAAAATTAGCAATTAAGTAAAGCCTTAAGAATTTTTTACCCTACACAAAAAACTACACCAGGTTATAAAAAATGTCTACATTAAAAATAAAGTCAGCTAAAATATCAGAAATGTCAGATAAGGGGGAAAAAAAGCATGTCAGGTCAGTTTGAAGATTTCACTATTAAAGTGATTTGTCAAGAAGCTGACAACCTGTACCAACCTTCACTTCCCGAAGAGAGTCAAGAAATTTGTCATGCCGGT
Source organism: Psilopsiagon aymara (assembly GCA_024733675.1). Classification (NCBI taxonomy): domain Eukaryota; kingdom Metazoa; phylum Chordata; class Aves; order Psittaciformes; family Psittacidae; genus Psilopsiagon; species Psilopsiagon aymara. Next base: position 6,893 of record JANRGW010035007.1, read on the forward strand.
TGGTCAACATGTGCAGCTGATTGCCAATGTCCTTCTCAGAAAGTTCTTTAGTTTTAGGTGTACTGGTCTGATCTCCTGGAGCCAATTCAATGTCTATTTCAACATCCTATGCAGAAGCAAAACACCACAAAGCATGCTGATGTTCTCTATGCACTTTTGCTTTTTCACCCCATACAAATACAAAATGCCCTTCCAAACAACTTATTTCAGGTCTCACTGTTTCTGCTAGCTCTTCAGACTCAAATATATAATTGGTAGAGTACTACAGTAAAGAAAAGGCTAAACAAATGAGTGCAAGTTCTGAGAAACCCATGCATGGTTAAAACACAGTGTATTAAACACAAGATAAACTGATTAACCTGTGCACATCATCTTCAAGACACATTCTCCAAACTTACACAATGAGAAACTATGGAGAACAATATTACATAAATAAGTTCTGTCTACAGTATTTCCTCTAAGTTACCTCTTCTTTGGATTCACTGTTTTCCCTTTCACGAGGCTCTTGTTTGACATGGGTTACCATGGCAAATGCTGCTCTATCGTGACTGTCAGCAAGGTTGATAACATTGGTGATGGAGGGCAGCATGGCGCCCTGACAGCTTGTCCCGATTGTAGTATTCCTCTCACACACTGCTAACAGGAGCTAAGACATTCAAAAGCAAGGAGATTGTTTTAAATATGTTTTACTATAATATTTCAAGAAAGCCACACTACAATATCAACAAGATAAAAGTTGCTATAATGTTTAACGCCTCTTTATTACCTTTACTAAATACATTAATACGTTTTCATCTTAAATTAGTCACATTTTGCCACCACGTTGAAGTTCATGACCGTACTTCCAAGAATGTTTTTCAAGTCTCTCTTAAAAGTGCTGAAGAAATAGCGGCCTTCTATGCCTAAATTATGTATTTTGTACTTTTTGATGTGCATATTTAGTGCCCTCAATCAGCTAATGTATACAGACTCTCACCATTAACATGGAAGTCCTCCCAAAAACACATAAGGGGGCAAAAAACCATCAGGCACTACTGCTCTTTATCTCTCTGGAAAGAGCTCTAATACCTTTAAGAGTACAAAGTTATCAACACAGTCACTTTAAGCCCTTTGCTTTAACATGCAAATTGTTTCAAAAATAAAAATAAAAAGGCAGCTTGGCCCCATCTTGTTTTAAATAAATCAACCCAAAATGCAATTCCGTTTCAATGCTAATCCCACCTAACAGTTGTCATATCACCAGAACAGACTCTCAGGCCTTAACAGTTTTCTTGAAAACATCTACTAGAACAATTCTTTTATTTTTTATAATTGCTATCATTTAAGAGATGGGTTTTCTTAAGAAGTATTAGCCTGGTCGTTAATCTTTTCACAGAGGAAATAGATTTCATAGGTCCAAGTATCACCATTTCATTGTTTAGACATTGTGTTTACTTTTAAGCACCACAGGAAGTATCTGAGGCAGCAGACTTCATATTTTTAGTTTTGATACACATAATACATACCACAAAAAATGCTGCATAATGCTTTTACACCCAACCAAGAAAAATGACAAATAAAACATACTTTTCAAATTATATTTCCAAGGCAAATAATTTCCCTACCTCAATGCACTGTTTGATCCAGAAGTGATTTCCCATTGCTTCCCAGTTTTGAGAACAGGTCACATAAAGGAGGCGCTCATAAACACGTCGCTTCATGGAATTGTCAAAGACCTCAAAAAATTTGGCGCGGATGAGTGGCTGGGCACAACGCAAACCCGAGAGAAACGCTGGCTCCAGTTTAGCAGTAAGTTCACTACCAGAAAGATTCTCATCCCTAAAATGATAAAGATGACATGACAGAGACATTACAAAGAGAAGCCTTCTACGTTTTGCAGGTGAAATACTAAACATCAACAGCAGTGATACTCTGCAGAAGCTGACAGGGTGTGGCACACATACAGGTGTGGCATTTTGAAAAGAACAGCAATGAAAATATTGCTGCTTCCTAGAAAACTACCCCAGAACCATGACAAAAACTCTTTCAGGATAAAATTATATTATAATTATGGAACACTTTCAGCCACATCTGCATTCTGTTTGAAGTGATACATGACATTAATTGATAACAAACTTCTTATCACCAAGTCCACACCAGGGCTTTGCACAACTACCCAGCAAATAGAACAGCAGCAAAGAGTACTTCAAAATAACATGAATTATCAGCACAAAATTAAATACCTGGCATTTCTTGATAATTAATTATTTCATTATATCACAAATCCTGCCAGTTTAGCTCTAGCAAAGTAACTCTCCTGCAAGTGTAAAGAACAACAAATTTCCAAGAGAAAAAAACCACAAACCTTTATACCATATGGATGTGAAAAGACAGATTTCAGTTATCACCACAATGTTTAGAATATAATCAGCTACAAGGACACCCTGTTATATTGGGAATGGATGAAATTGTGACAATGGGAATATTTTAGTGAAGTCAAAACAAAAATCCTTTAAAAGAACTTCCATTTTCAAACTGTCTTGTTTTTAAACACATCCTGTGGTCTCAGTGAAATCAAATGACTGTGCATTTTAGAAAAAAGAAAAAATAATAATCGTTTAACACAAACCAAAAAAGACTGATGCCATGTTATAAAGGTCATATATGATACAAATTATGAACCAATAAGCTGCAATAAATGATTAATTGCTGTAATTACCTATAGACATAGTTAACAAGGTCTAAGAACTGCGCATTTAATTCAAGGTCTTCGGGAAAACGCTTTTCAATGTAAGTCATCATTTTCACTAGTAAAATGGACTTCTCCCGGAGAGTAGGTGTCTGTGTTCAAAGAAGACATGATTAATTTTGTCACTTCATCTTAAAACATGCAGAGTACTGGCACATTCGAAGTACACCTCAGCCATCCTTTATGTCACTCTTTCACTTCTGAAGTACTGAAAAATAGCTTGGTAGAAGGTCATAGTTCTTGAAAAATAACTCAAGCATTTATCCTTCTAATATATGCTACAGTGTTTTAAAATCGTGACTAAAACCAGGTTTGAGTTGTTCAATGATTACAAAAATCTAACTTAGATTTTTAAAGTGCATGTCCTTTTACAAAGTGCTAGACTCTCAAAGTACTCAACTCTAACAGAAAATATGGCAAATTGAGGAGGCCACAAAATGTTAGAGAAATAACATGATTTAAACCAGGATTAGTCATCCTCCTCCTGAAGAATCTGTCCTAGTTAATGTGAAAGTTTACAACTTTTACTTTGAAACAAGTTCTCAGCAAAACAGCACTTCAGGTCACACACCTAATATAAGCCTTTGAAAAGCTAAGCATCTTTCACTCCATTTACTTCCACAGTGGATGCAAAATATTCCAAACCACATGAAGGGCATCTGAACATGCATAAGAGGTCCTTTAAAAACCTCACTGTCAAAACCTGAAAATTATAACACTGGCTTACAGTTATGTAGCATTTGAGAGCAATAATGATTTTTATAGTCTCAATTTACCTGATTAGCTGCCATTGGGGAATTGTTTTTCACCCATTCTTCCACTATTTTTACCACTGCACGAAGAATTTTGGCATCAGTAGATTTTTCAATGAGAGATGTTAGAATAGCTTGTATAAAATTTTTCCTCATTTCCATGCTCATCACAGCCAGGCGAGTTTTCACAAGATCCAGGCTTAGCATTACTAGTTCACTTGTACCTGCTATGGATGCAAATACAGGATTAGAATTGAGTATACTCCTATAAAACACCTAGTAAAAGTATTCTCAAGCTACTGTAATTTTAAAAATAGTAATGACAATATCTGGAAATAGATCCCTGGAAATAATGTTTCGGAATTACTACTTTCCATTCTTAAAAAACTCGGTCTCCTTCAAAACAACACCTCAAATCCCTTCATTCACAATCCTAAAGGCAAGCCTGTGTGGTTTCATTTCGGTAAATTACAGAACCCCAGTACTGAAAAACTGCAATTAAACTTGTGAAAGAAATACTCTATGATGCAGCACACCTATTCTGTTCTGTTAATTTCCTGACTTGCTTATCTGTCAAGTTTAATAATTTTCCAATTGCTTCTCAGTGTTAATAAAATCTGCCAGGTTCTCACTTATCTAATTAAAATATGGGCTGGGAATCTAACAGCAGCAATTCTTACAAAGTCTTACCTTCAGCAGCTTATTCATTAATAAACCACAGTGCTCTTTACTAGCTGTAAATCTTCTTCTACAAGAACATCTGATTTTTTAACACTCATGACCTAATCCACTTGATGATAGACAGAATTGTCCAGAATTAAAAGAGATGCTATTTTTAAGATAAAAACTAAAGCACCAGCTCAAACAAGTTAATTTCACAGTTGTTATATTGTTACCAAACAGGAAGGAGTGGAAAAAAAAAAAAGTGAAAGCACAGACCAAAAAAATTAAGCCCTTCTCCCCTCAAAAATCTTGAAGAATTTCAGTATTTCTGTATATGCTGTAGCTCAACAAATATTCACTAACCATTCACTGAAGTGTTTGGGTTAATACCGAAATGCACACGTTAAGCGGGTAACAGGAACTCCAAGTACATTTTTTCCATCCCTCAGTATTTGAGTAGTATTTCTCACTAATGCTGAAGTATTTTTCAACATGTAACAATGCACACAAAACCATCTGAACTCCTTTACGATGTTAATACATCCCAAGATGCTAACACTTCTAATCATTAACATCCTTAGTCTATATAACATCATACCTGTATTTGCTTCTGCTGTTCCTGCTGTAGCCTGTGGGTTTAAGTGTTCCCTGACCATCTTCTGCAGAGATCGCATAAAAACTGAAATCAATCTGTCAATATAGCTGGGATTGTTACTGCATGCAGACTTCAGAATCATTAAAGTACCTATAGAGAAAAAGAATACTTAAGGAACTAAAACTTTCATTGAGCCTGACCAAAGTTAAGATACAGGTTTTCAATATATATATGCTCTCATTCTGTGAAAGAAGAGAGGAAAATGGTCTAGCTGTATTTTTTCTTGCTATGAAAGCAGCATGGGACTACCCACGTCACAAACATGAGAAGTCTGGATGGATTTGAAGAAAAACTTCAATCTCAACTTCAGTCCTTAGTCTAAAACTAACGGGTAATTTTTGCATTAACCAAATATTTGAAAGTTCTGTATATATGGAGGACAAAGGGGAGAAACGGAGGACAGAAAGAGGGGAACGGAGAGCAGATACCTCCCCAAGACCCTAAAATATATATATATATATGAAAGAAATATTATATGCACAGTTAACCAAGCAAAATGAAACTACTCCTAATATTGCACATTTGTTCTACTAGCAAGAAGGAGCAAAAAGCTTTTACATTAATAGACCCAGATTTGGTACTTAAAGTAACTCCAAAAAATTACACAATCTTGGGTTTCTAATGTAGAAACTGTATAAAATTCCATAAACCAGATATTGTACATTGAAAAAGATAACTGCAGAATCAGCAGAGTCTGCCACAGTTCATGAATGCACTATGCCTAAAGATCACAGTCCCCTCAAATTGCACATAGTTGTTAACCATGCCTATCCTAATATAAGCTTCTTCATATTCACGCGAAACCATCAGTTTCAATAGTATCTATGCTTTAAAATACTTAACTCTTTAAAAGAAGTACATACATCCTATGAAACTATAACCTCAAAAAACTACAGCTGCCTCTTGCCCTACTGCAACTTCATAATGCAACAAAAGCCAATATTTATAGAAGTGTAGCTTTGTTCATTGAATGGCTGCAAGTTTTGATTTCTTTCCATGCTCAGATACGATTGGCACACAGTGTTCAGCCTCTTAAACACAGAATTAACAAGCTATGCCCCACCTTCAAAAGTCAAATTGTAGGGCTGCTTTTAAGTGAGCTCTGGACAGAATCTAAGAAACATCTTTCTTGGTTAGTTTGTTGTAAGGCACATCCTGACATCTGACAAATAGGCAATTCCCAAAGCAAAATTACAACTATCTACACAGATCACAGAGTAAAACAGTGAAGGACATTTGCCATTTAAATCAGCAAGTTTTCCAAAATTGTGCAATTTCAGGTCTGTATTACCAACACAACTAGTTCAGGGCCAATCTGTATTATTCCAATATATCTTTGTCATTGCATTATGCAGCTGAGCTCTCTACCAGTTAAGTAAGTGCAAAGAACAAGAAAAGAACATTTCAGCTCTTCAGAATGTTATATGCTAAAACTTCAGATTTGCTCACTCAAGAAAAAAAAGTATTTTTGTAATTTCATACTTAGAATACAAAATCCATAAATACATAATTTTTCACACAAACTTAAATCAGCTGATAAATGAGGCTTTAAAACCAACTGAAAAATAGAGTATAAGATAATATCATGTAAGAATGTTTACACTGATTCCCTGAAATGCTCTATCTCAGAGAACTACCTGCAGGATTTTTTTTTTTTTTTCCATGCAACAAGCTTCCAGGACTTTGACTTTTTATTTTGGTTAATCTGAACACTGCACCTTTTTCCTATACACTTTTAATACAGTAGGCTTTCCCCTGCAGCTCTGCACTTCCAGTATCTGCCCTCAAGTCAACTACTGGGAAAAGACAGAATGCAATGAGCTCCTTGGTCTCTTTCTCCACAGACAACAGACATCCCAAGCTCAGCTCAAGTTAGCTCAAAATGTTTCCCACAGCTTCCTCTGCATAATATCAGATTTCAATTTCCTTACGGAAAACAAAAGCTCGTGACAAACACTACACTCATGAACAGACACTCTACATATATCTACTAGAGATGTAGGAAACTTACCAAAGAGCTGAGAAGGGTTAGCATTAGTGGCTTTTTCATAATTAGTAAGTCCTTCATAAATAACCTTTCCAACTGCAGCATAAAGGCACTCCAGCTCTTCATACTTTGAAGCTACACTCGAGGTACCTGAAGAGTTTGGAGAGTTGTGTTTACTTTTGGTAACATTATCCCAGAACAGGCAAGGAACAGTTACACTGAGAACTCACAGTCATCTATCTATACCATCACTGGAAGTTTACGCTGCTGACAAACCACAGTAACACAAGCAGATCCCTCATTTATACAAACCTCTTTATTATATGATCAATGTCTTTTATAATACTGTACCACTCCTAAATAATTAATTTTCATGAGAAGTCTAAGAGAACTGATTATTTTTTTAAAGAAGATTATCTAAATTAGTTCCCATTAATACACAGCATATTACCCATTGTCTTTCTTTCCCACACACTATCTCCCTTCTTTGTTTTAGCAAAACAGCAGTTTAACAACTAAAAAATTGAACTTCTGAAGCTGAAATATTATAACTGAAAAAAACCATTAAATTTATAGCATGCATTTCTTGAACTAAAGTTATGACAGCCACAGGTTATTTTTATGTCAATGGATAATGATGTATTCCATATGATTACTTATTTCAACTATTTTTTTTAAACAGAGGTTGAAAGTGCAAGCTAAAATGGAATATTAAATGCAGGAATCATAAAAGAGAATATTAACACATTCAAAGGAGCGTCTTCACACCACCCTTAATCACTTAAGTTATGCAGCAATAAAGGATAAAAGGAGGAAGAAAATACCACATACTTGGTTCCGTAGGGAAAATACCCATCAAGCGAGAAAGCAAACTGTGAACTGCTCTCAAAACCTTGGTGTTCCCACAAGTCATACAAGCTGCTACACCTCGTTGCAGGGGTTTGAAGCTGCTAAGGATAGCAGGGGGCTGCAGTACAGTTAACAGAAAGCTTAAGACCTCTAAGCCAGTGCAAATGTTGGCAAAGTTGGCCTGATTGGGCTGCTCCTAAACAGAACACATACAGAAAAGCAGTGAGTGAGGGAAATCACAGTATTACACAGTATAGGAAACCCTGCAATAAGGTTGAGGTTTCTACACTAGTGATGTTTCACAACATTTATCCAAGTCACGCAATATAAAACTGTAAAATACAAGGCACTATAAAATCTTTAGCCAAAAAAAGCATGTACAAGTGTATGTTCCTTCTGGTATCTTTTGTGATCCTCAGATCTGAAATTTGCTTGCAGCCTTGCTGGTTAGAAATCCTTTCAACAGAGGATTATGTTTTATCTCCTTGTCAACACTGTTCAGAGACAGGCCTTCAGCGAAGAGCTAGACCAGCATATTCTCCAATAAGTCATAGCTCAACAGTTAGAAAAGGGGTTGTTGGAACTAAATAAAAAAATAATGAAAATAAAATAATCATAGCAATAATTTATAATACAGATAAACCATAATATATAAATCAATAAGAATATATAAATTCATGAATATTTACAGTAATAATTAATGAAAATAAAATAAAAAGTGTGACCAGCAGGTGATCCTGCCCCTCTACTTTGCTCTTGTGAGACCTCACTTGGAGTATTGTGCACAGTTCTGGTGTCCTCAACACAAAAAGGACAGGGAGCTGTTGGAGTAAGTTCATGAGGATGATAAGGCGGCTGGAGACCTCATAGCAGCCTTCCAGTATCTGAAGGATGCTGGAGAGGGACTCTTCATCAGAGACTGTAGTGATAGGACAAGGGGTAATTGGCTCAAACTTAAACAGGGAAAGTTCAGGTTAGATAGAAGGAAGACGTTCTTCTCTGTGAGGGTGGTGAGGCACTGGAACAGGCTGCCCAAAGAACTGGTGAATGCTCCATCCCTGGTAATGCTCAAGGTCAGGCTGGACAGAGCCTTGGGTGACATGGTCTAGAGTTAGGTGTCCTTGCTCATAACAGGGGGGGTGGAACTAGATGATCTTGAGGTCCTTTCCAAGCCTAACTATTCTATGATTCTATGATTCCTGGACATATCTTTGTAAACCTACAGAATTACCACTGTAAATCTTCTGTTTGCAGCAGAAGCCTGATTTTTCTGAACCTCTTGTATAATTGATACCACATAACACAAAATTAAGATGCAAAATTTCCATTCCAGACATCTCATATCCTTGTATTAAGTAAACATCAACAACACCCATCTTCCTGAGGATGGAATTAGATACTTCACTTTTTCAATGACTATATCCATAAACACAACAGTATAGCACATGTAGATCAACATCTGGGGAAAATGTCCCTCATCAAATTCTCACATAATTTTAGACATTTCAAAGTTTCCAAAATCAGGATACATTGCTCTTTGATTCAAAGACACAAGAAAGTTTCTGTTGAAGAGAGTTCCTAAAAAATTTACACAATGAAGAGTTACTAGTCTATTAAACACCATGAAACAAATAAAACAGGTTTAGAGAAACTTATGATATGGCAAATAGCACACAAACGGCATACAGATGATAGTCAAATATGCTGTATCATCAAATACAGGAAACTAACCTTTCAGTGAACTTCATATTAACATAATGCAGCTAGGAAAGTAGGAACCAGTAAAATCAATCTTAATCTGTAAAATTTCCTATTAACAGAAAAGAAACCAACCAAGCAATTCACATACTTAGCAATTTATGTATTTCATGACAAAGAAGAAAAGATAAAGACTGTAAAAATCAGTATCCAGCTATTGCTACTATTCAATCAACATACATGCTAGTGAAACCTAAAGACCTACAGGACTAGAATGTTACCTACCACAGTCATTAGCAGCTTATCAAACCACTGTAACTTCAGCTCTGATTTTGGCCACATATCTGGTCGTAAAGCTGTCTTCAGAAGGTTGACACAGCGGCGAGACAGCAATTCCCCAGGAGATCCAGCAGTGTTTGAGTTGTCATTTACCTAGCAATTAATCAGAGTTAGCAAAATGACACCCTTTTGTAACCAACTCATTAATTTATTATGCATTGCAAGCAAGCATATAATTCCTTTTTTCTGAAATGGATGAGTTTAAGTAGTTTTATCAGTATGATCACAGAGCATTTATCTGCATAAGAAGCTGACAACTAATAGTAAACATCAGAAGTGATGTCTAAACTGCTAGCTGAATATCTTAAATCACCCATCAAAGGAATATTTAAAAAAGCTTAATCCCGTATTTTATTATTACATGCTCAGGATGGTTAACATTTTCCATTTGCAAAGTATCCATACCTTACTCTTTACTCAATTCATCTTTATACTTCAAGAGCATGTCTATTCTGTGCAGTGGACTGCGGTGTATAAATCCTGTATCACTTACCAGCTAAGTCTGCTGCAGAAGCAGAAGCCGTAAAATTTGTCAGCCTTGAGCTACACCTAACTAATTTTCCCCACTCTAGAAATACTCATTCTTAACAAAATTTGGTGAAAAGCTTTAGTTCTACATGCTGCATGAAAAGAATTCCATGTATTTGATCTTGAAAATACAATCACATTCATTATCCTTAGACACATAATTTAAATAGACTTTCCTTATTAAACTCTCTAAGTACTGTTCAGTTAAAGTATTTTACATGGGTAAAATACTCTTGCCATTAAATCTAAGCATACTTTGCAGCATGAAGGAAATATATAAAGAAAAACACTTATGGGAACTTTTTGAAGTCTTTGGCTGGCTCCAGCCAAATTGTACTAGTCACATTTATTTCAATCTTGTCACTCCTAATATAGTACTTGCTTGAGAAGAGAACATAAAGAACAAACAAAATGCTAGAATTGACCAACAGCACAGTAAATTGGAGACTACTTCAATTTCAAAATCTGGATTGCAACTGTTCACATTTAAAGAGTTAAGTTCAAAGTACACACTCCCTGCATCAAGCTATAAACATACAATGCCAAAAATAAGAAGCTAAAGCGTATTTCTCATGAATAATACCCATTATCTGTGAAATTAAAAATAAGCAGAGGCTGGTTATCCAATTCAATTTCTTTCCTCCTTAAAATAATAACATTTTAGTTTTTGTACAATTTCATATTAAAGTTTCTAACCTTTCACAAAAGAAAGTACACAAACACTAGAATAATCCAAGCATAAAAGGCCTCTTACAAAAAAAGAGGGCTAAGCTTTTGGCCACTAATGCCACACTGGTATTTGCATATCAGAATAAACACACTACCTGGCAAGCAATTCTAATCAAGAAATTCACAACTGTATCTGTGTGCTGCTTGTCAATTGGCTTGGAAAGCAGTGCATCAGCTCCTGGCAAGGACTGGCTACGTCCAAAAACCTGCAAGTATACAGAACACAAAAACCATAAGAAGCATTGAAGGATAACAACAAGCAGAACAGATTTAAAATATATTCTAAAACTATAGCCTCTTATTCAGGGAGTTAAAACTTGCAAGTTATGTGGAATAAATAATTACATTAAATTGCCTAGCCAGTGCAGGTTATAATTTCAGAGTGTTTGAACAAAAAATTGTTTTTCCTTACAGCACTTATTGCTCCCGTAGCAGTCCTGAATCGTTTTACTTCTTGGCCAGAATCCACAGACAATCCCCTTTTAACAGCAGATGAAGCAGAACTTGGTCCATCTCCACTTGCACTCGAATCCATATCTGAATCTGGCTGAAATATCAGCAAACTGCGTGTTAAAAAAGCATTTAACTGTGTAACATTTCAATCTTTACCAGTTTATTTAAACTACCTACCTGCTGGTCTTTAATTCTTTGCAATTCCCATTTAATAACTACTTCAGCAAGATCCACAGCTAATTTTCTTTGCTCTATTGTAACACTGGGAGTGAAGCCCAGCCTCTGCATGGCACTAACCATATGCTGAACCAAGTGATGTCTCACTGGATAATAAACCTGAAAAGATAGTTGCACAGTCATGTTAGCCATTAACCAATAAAATTCTACACAACAGAGAGTCGAAATAAAGCAAAATGCTGATGTAAGTCTTTAATCCCATAGTTTGCTAAATCTCTACCAGTTCAAATTTTGCAATCCAGGAAAGTAATTGGTGCTTGGGAAATAAAATTTTGGCTACAGTTTTCAGTAGTGACTACTGACTTCATGTACCCAAATGAAGATGTTCTTCTGAAGATACACTATTTTTCTCCAGGAACAACCACTCAAAATTTTTGCTGATCCTTTTAAAGAGCTACAACTCACATTTGAATGCACTCAGATATTGTTTTCTAAAAGCATTAAGCAATCAATTCCTGAAAAGTCACTTCAATGCATATTAACTAGCTGACACTTTGCATCATGTTTTAATATGTGTTTTCAAAAATGCTTCTATATTGACATTCCCCCATTTTTTTAATGTTTCACAACATACATTAGCTGGAGATAAAAGTTATGCAGTTAACCCCACAGGATATGTAAAGTCAAACAAACAGGGGTTACTGGAGCACGGAAAAGAATATGGTCCTGTACATTTTTTAAGCAACTCAAAGAATCTTCACAGCCCTGTTAGACAGCACCACTAATGCACGTGCAATTAATTAATCTTGCAGACTTTCACCTAACATTTTGAGTTCTAATTTCATTCATGCTAAAATTTAGTAAGTGCTTTCCTATTTAATAGCTGCTTTCAGTCTTTAAAAAATATTCGTGCAGACAGCTGAAGCCTTCTGAAGCTACACTATATAAATCGGATGTTAGTTTCTAATCAAACTGCAGTTTACTTCCTTGATATCTGAGATACAGTGACTACCAGAATAACTGGTACAAGTACCTTGAAATGTTGTACTATCAAGTGTAAAATATGTACTAGCTGGGGAACTGTATGACCCTCTTCCACAATGATTTTTCGTGTCCAGTGAGTCAACATCTGATGCCCATCCTCCATTCGAGCTGGCACAGCTGGAGTCAGAATAGCCATTGCTTGCCTGACAATGGCTCGGGCCTCCATCGCATGAGCTTTTAGAAGACTGTGGAAGACCTAAACAGCAAAGTTTGTGATAAATGTTAACATCATACATATTTACCAAACAGCATTTAAAAATAGACAACAAAAACATATGTTTTCTAAAGAACATCTTTTTTCCCGAAGACCCGTATTTTAGTAAAAAAATTATGATAATTCATCATCAAAAATTTACAGTGTATCCATCTCCTTCCCTTTTGCTTCCTTCCTCTCTGCTGTTCAACTTGAAATTTTCCTTTGGTCCCCACATTTTCAACAGAATGCCTCCCTCTTTAATGAGGAAACATGCCAATTTTGTTAATTCAACCAAAAGCACTTCTTATTGCCCCCTTTATCCTTTCTGTTTTCAATTACCTTTAAACTTTCCATATTCTTTCTTTTAAATTTTCTATACTTACTTATCCACAAATAAATCTGTATTAACATTTGGCTTACTGCTTTCATAAGTTTTTATTCCACACAAATTTAACTGTTACTTTTATAGCACGTATCCAAGACTACTGCACACCCTCTACTCTTCTATTTAAAAATAAAACCAAGCACACTACAGAACTTATCAACATCCCTTAAATGTATGAATACAAGCCCATAGCCAATACCTGCAGAACTATCTTCTTATGTATGGCAAATTTTGCAATGATGTGTGCCAGAAGCAAATGTCCACTGTATTTGCATGCTGGGTCCACACATGCTTTGGACAGGAGGCAAGGCCAAGCAAATGTCATTAGGCGCCGCAGTTTGCTGTTCCGGTTTTTGTTATTGTCATGAATGTGATGTGGAGCATGCTCAACCAGAAGTGTAGCAAACTGCAGGAGATATATCCTGAGAGAATCCAGCATATCAGCCTGTTTTTCCGGATCAAGTACCTAGTCCCAGGGATGACCAAAGAGGAGAGGAGGAAGGTGAGAAGGGGGAAAAGAAAAAATAAAAATTAATCTCTATAATAAAGAAAAAAACCAACCTTCCTCTTCAACAACAGCTATTTTATAACCAGTAAGTGACTCAATAAAATTGAAGTGAATTACAAAAGTACTCATGTTCAGTCACAGAAAGCTTTGCTTATGAAAAAGACTGGGTTTACAGACATACCAGGCCCATTTCTAAAGACAGATATTCAAGTCCTAACGATAAAAACTTGTAGTCAAATCCTACCAATGACTGATGGATCTCACAATAGTTCCAAGTTAAGAAGTGATTTGATACAACTGATCAAGTATTTAGAAACAGCACAACTAATTCACATCAGGACTGAAAAGCTAAATGAGGAGAACCATTTTTTGTTTATTTTTCAAACACTTTAATGTAAACAAGGATTGTTACCTTCGTTATAAAAACACTAGTGATGCTCTCTGGATTATCTCCTTCTGGGTTTGGGGGTCCCAACAGCTGTTCACCTTCTCCCTTTTCAAAACTGTACAAGAAAGCAGGATTCAGGATATGCTGCAGCACCTACAGAACATAAAAAGACCCCAAAACAATTATACTCAGCTACTGAATTCTTCTAAAAGCAGTCAACATTCAAGTAATTTCATATGCAAAGCTGCACGTTAGACACACTCTGTGTTAAAAAAAGAAGGTATAAATAAAACCTTAAGAAACAGATACACACAGGCTATTATCCCTCCTTCTCCTTTCCAAGGGCAAAGATTCTTAGAAAGTGTAAGCTAAAGTAGCCCACGCTGAAGACAAGATGAATTGCTGTCTCTGTTTATTATCGCTCTTCTTCAGGTATGATATTTTCACCTAAATGGCTCTGCCAATTATCAAACTCGTTGACATTTAAGTAAGCGAGTTTTGTTGCCCTAGTTCCCCAGAAGAAAATTAAACCTAAATACCAGGCTTCTTTGATTTAATTGCTTTAGTTACCTTGGCTTTGAGCTCATCTCCAAAGTTCGGGTCATTGAAGTCTACAAACCGGAAGAACAAAGCCCGTTTTTGGGGAATGCTGTAATTTTTGGGGATCTCTTCTTCCATGTATTCCTTTAAAAAAGTCATATTGCAGAGAAATCGACCCGTAAAAGCTCGAAGCAACTGGAAAAGCAACTCTATATCACCATAATTCCTTCTGTAAGAACACATAAAATAAAAAGGTTTTGTGAAAAAATACCCAACCAAACTACCGTGCTGACGACTTGGTGAAGAAGCTATTTTGGTTTTAAGTGAGCAGAGAGGCAAGTGCAAGCAGTACCAGAGGCATGGGTTCAGAGCTTATAATGGCAGTGTTACGAAATACTTAAACTTTTCTTCAATAACTGCAAACGTTACAGTATTTAAAAAACTAAAAAAAAAGTAATAGTAAAGATAGTATGTAGAGAAGCTACAGAAAATATATGGTTTACGTACTTGCAGTAATTCAACAAGCAATATGCTAACAGCTTCGGTTCCTTCCAATTTGTCGCAGCCATGTTCTCCTTACGATGTCTCTCCTGAAATGCTTCACTCACCCATACACGTTTCAGCTGATTCACCAAGGAATGTTGATTTGCTAACCAGCATTCATCATTCTTAACAATGATGCTTATTATCTGTCAAAACCAAAACAAGACAAACGCAGTCAAAACACAACAGATTTGTCAGTAGAAACAATTTATATAAAAGCACTTTAAGGTCAATTAAAGATTCTAAAATATTTTAAAAAAAAGGTCACAAACCCCTCATTTAGATGAATTTTTAAAGGATTTTTTTCCTCCTTAAGTTTCTGTTGGCATGTCTGACCCTTGCATCTTACTTGATTAGAAGAAGTATAGTTCGAGTGTATTTCCCCTTCCTAGAATGACTGACTACACTCTACATTCTTAGAAATGTTTTCTACAAGCTATAATACATATACATACAATTGAAAGCCTGTCCATAACAGGCTTGCAGCTAAATAACTTTTAACTATCTAGTGCAGAAACATACAAGAATAAATTAATACCTTGATAGCCTGAAACTGTAGATCAAGACGCATTGTGGTAGTGCTTGGAGAACCAGGTCTAACAGCTGCCTGGGTACCAACAGGTAACAGCAGAGTGATAAATCGGTTAGGATTTGCTGCCAGTACATCTCGTAGAGGTTTGGCATCTTTATGTTTCAAGAAACTCTGAAGAAGGGGAAGAAATAATTTTAATAACAACCTTTAAAAGCAAAAATACCAAAAGCCTATATCATCCTAAAGCTTTTATATTGCTCAGTAAAGTTCCAGAGGTTGTATTTCACATATATAAAAATAGCCTCTACAACTTCAGTGAGAATCCTGTATGATCCAGAAAGGTATAAAATCAGCATCTCAGGACAAACAAATGAAGAACTGAAAACAGGCACCTACAGTCAGAGCAAGACTATTGATTAAGAACTACAAGGTCATACAAGGAAAAAAAAGATGGAAAAGATGAAAAACTTTCAATTCAACAGAATTGTGAAGATGAGGGTTTTTTCCTGCTCCACTCCCCACACAGCTTACCATAAACATTCTGCTCCACTGTGGATCATTTAAAGTTGCTTCCATCATGAACAACTCCACAGTCTGGGATGGATGACGTGTCAAAAATTTGATGAGTGGTTCCCTGAATGGACTGCCAGCCTGAAAGATTCATAAAGCTTAAATTAAAAATGCAGAGTAGAGTATTTTCTACTAATTTACTAGCACTCAAAAAACCCACATTTGACTTGGCACTTATGCAGATACAAAATGTTCAGAAATTTTATGATGACAATTTATTGACAATGTTTAAACTTCACTTTTAAGAGTCTAAGACAAATGTTACCACCTCTTAAAAGGCTTGAAGAACATACTTATTTATTACATCAAACGTTCCCACACCATGTTTAAGATATATTTATTATATTCTAATGTTTAAAAATACCATAAAGCAAAAATACCAGCAAAGTCAACTTCCCCTCTTACCTCAATTAGCATTGCTCGTTCTGTTTTCATAACAACTTCCAGCAGAGGTTTAACCAAAGTCTGAGGGGCAGCTGGGATCAGATGGAATAAATTTATAATAGCTGAACAAATCTTCATTTCCTACATGTAAAAAGACACACAGGTTAATGTTATCAGCTAAATATATAAAAACAGTATCACACATCCCACCTTTAATCTTCCTCTCTATATTAGCATAGCCAAACGCAAGGGGTTAACATTATATACAGCATCTACTTATCATGATGTATGGAGAAAATTGCTCTTGTGGAAGTCTGCCCTTCCACCCTTCCAATATAATGCTTTACTTTTATTTTGTCAGTAACAGTGGTGTTTTACAGGTAAGAGCTAAACACTGTGTAATGATAATGGTGATGGAAGAGTTACGGAGTGCTCACTGAACTACACCAAAGTGGCTCATGCATCAAAACGCCAGACCTTCCCTTCTAAACAGCTCCCCATATACACTCCACCACCCCAGACTAGACATGAAGAAAAAGACAGGCATCTTTCCCACATACTTCAGTATATCATGATCTTGCTTGAACTATATCTTGTAAACAGCTGGCTACTTCAAAGAAAAGTCATCTCTGTTCTATCACTAGATGCTAAATTCTTCTTCAGCCCCAAGCAATTCTTTTGTTTTTCTTTCACTGTGTAATTTAAAACTATATTTCCGTAAACTAGAGCATGGGTTTCTTCAGGAAGAAAAGGGAAAGGAAAGGAAAGTACCAAAACATTCACCCTCACCATCTCCCTATACCAATTTCTAGTATGCACTAGACAAAAGATTATTATCAAATGTATTGCTTTTCCTCAACTGAATGTAAACACAAAGTATTAGGCCCACTTCTTCAACCTGATCTGCTTAGGCAGACCCCCACAAGGCTACTCTCACGGACTGAAGTGCAGGACTGAGAACACATATTAAACCTTTTGAAACCGCTCATGCCTTCGCAGAAATTAAAAATCCTGCTCTTCCTAGAACAAACATGCTTAGCATCCTGAACAGCAATGTTACCAAAACAGCTCTGCCACAGACAAACAGAATACAATTCACAGCACTGCACTCAAAGGCACAATGCACTCTGCCCAAAACACAACAGTGAAACTAATACACCACACTTCAAAAGAAAGCTACAAAAATAAGAACAAAAAAAAGAAACAAAAAAAGCCCAACACGACAACAAAGAACTTCCTGGTGCCTCCACTGAGTTTCTCACCTCTACCACTTCTGCAGCAGGCTGAACCAAACCAGAAGTCACAGCATGAAAAGGAAAAGCCCACAAGAATATCAAACAAATGAACAAATTAGGACATGCTATTCTTCAGGCTGCAGCCAGAAACTGACTTCAGTAGTTATTTTCTCATCTCAAAGTGAAAGAATGGAGACAATGACTATCTCTCATGCTCTGAACTGCTAAGAATTAAGTCGAAAAGCATCCTTTTTTTATTTCTATGTTGTTTGGACACAGCTTCTTAAATATTCAGAATGAATTAAAAATACATACAAGATTACTGAGTCAGGGGAAACAATATTTTAGCATCTTCCAAGAAAAATCTGCCCAGCATCAATTATGAAACCACTTTCAATACTTCAACTACCAAGATACGAAGTCCTTCAAATAGGCTGCAATGCAGAATTTCCACATGCTGCCACTGTTCATGAGAGGAGACACAACCATCATTTCTAAACTTGTTTTTTTTCAATTACTGGACATGACTTGAAAAACTCCACTCTTTTCCTTGGGGAGGCAGGGAAGAAAGGAAGGAGGGATTTAAATCAAAGATTTCACTCATTGGGCCAATGAGCTAGACCTTAATCACTACTTCATATACTACGTTTTAATTTGTTCATTTATCTAAAAAGCAAAGACACAGTTCAGGAACACAGTAGGACTGTCATTTCAAGTGAATGAAGAGGTTAGTTATTCTGGCATCAATGTGGATCTTCACAATAGCTGTTAATTATTATGCAGCATATTTAACTGAGATGTCTGAAGTTGACAGTTTATCTAGAAATTTCATTTACATATGAAAACTCCATATTCCATAGACTCCTGGGCTGTTTCATTCAGAAGCTTCACTGACTAGCCACTCTGCATTCAGCTGGAGAGCCACATGACACCACCAGCATTACCATCAAATGGCACCTTCATTAATTGCTGCTGGAAAAAGATGAAAATCCTTTAGGTCAAAACAAAGCTACTGTAAGTAACAGTACTCTGTACTGTTTCAGCTGGCAAACGTAAGATTTTCACTACTGATTCCATTCTCCACTGCATGTTTACCATCTCCTAGGTCCAAACACTCACCCACTCTGAATGATGCAACCTACCCCAGTAACGCTCCCCAATACTGCTTGTAAGAAATCTTTGAAATCTTACTATGGTTAAGAAAACACGAGTAACGGAAAGGCCAGCTACAGTCACTCTGACCACCTGTTTCACCATCCCAGTTTTTCACATTTAGAAGATACAATTAGAGCATACCGACAAATGAACGCAGGCTGCCATAGCAAGTGTATAAAGACCATACTGTCTGTGCCTTCCTTCAGTTACCTCAAGTTTTTATTTTTAAGAAAACGTTAGAGCAACAACTGTAAGGAAAATGGTAATATTGCAATCAGCTCTGCAGCCACACGATTCTGTTTGGAAATGTTTCTACAGACTTCTCTCCTCCCCCAAGATGCGACAATAGATTCCTTCTCGCACATGTCTCATGTGTGCCTCCCCCTCAACATACATAGGTTGTAAGCCAACACTAAAATAAAAAATTGCATGTTTAGGAGACCAAAAACACAACTCATAGAAAACATCAACAGAAGACATTAAGAGCAGAAGAATTCACAATTACATGTGATTTAGGGACAACTAAAAACTGTCCTAGAGGTGCTTCAAAAGACTATTGCTATAAAAAGATCTGCAAGATATCTGTAATCATCACACTTGAGGAAAAGAGAATCCCAAAAGAAGACTATAGAGGCCTCAGAACTACTCTGACCTGAATACAATGTGTTAACTGAAAAAATGCAGAGTTTTTAAGTTTAAGCATAAACAAAATTAAACACTAAATTGAACAATTAATAAATTAATGAATTTAAGCATTAAACAAATTCTATTCCCTTAAAGAGTATCTAGGTCAAATAGAAGGCAATGACTAAATTCAAATTTAAATTTCTCTTTACAATGACAGGAAAGAGTGAAGAAAAGCCATTTCCATGTTTTGAGGGAAATAAAAACCCAATCTCATTTCATTCTCATTTGAAAAACGAAGAAATTAGTAAGAGTCACTAATTTTTTCCTAGTTGCAATAATAAATGTCAACAATTAATAGAAGTTATTAGTAAAATCTTAATAGAATTACAGAGCTTCTGGTAGTCTACATGAAACTACACAGAAATGGGAACTCCCTTCAGTGCTGAACTGCTAAGAGCACAGAGTGTTGTCATTACACTGTGCCATTTTCCATTTATAAGAACACTGATCAGCTCCCCATTGTTCAACACTGAGACCATTAGTCTGGATGGGAGAGAGATTTTAATGTGATCTCAACATGTTTTTCTTAAGTTTTATAGTATCATTAAAAATTATCATTAAAGTTAAGTGGGATTATATTATTCTGTAGAATTTTTAAAATCCTATGTCATGAACATCAAAAATATTAGTGAAAAAAGAGGGAACACCCTGCTGAGCTTATCAGCCATTCCAATGAAGAACAGATTTCTAAGCAGAAAATCCTGAGAAAAAAAAATAAAAACCAATGAGCTGTTCCACACCAACCTGTACAGAACAGGCTTTAAAGTAACCATTATCAGCAGATAAGAAGCTCCTCTTAGTAAGAGTTGTAACAAATATTCAACATGCATCTACGTTCATTCGCTTGGAACAAACCATCAGCGTGTAATCAGTTCTGGCAACATTGACAACTGAGTTCTATAATTCCAAAAATACTGGTTTTTCTTGTCTTCCGACATACAAGCATTCACTAACTTACATTTCCATCACTCCGCTGTCCACCTTTGTGGGTAATTACTACAACTTCCATCCATTTACGCAGGTGTTGCTACAAAGAGAGGATAATTAGCATTATTCTTCTAACTATACTGTTCCATTTTAGCAAGTGACAGCACATGCTACAAGAAAACAACAAGTAGAGGCAAAAGTGATTGTTTGAAGGAAACAAAGGAAAAAACTGATTACTTATTTTCATTGCCTCAGAATGAAGAGCTTGCTGTTGATAGAAGTCCATTCCATAATAAAGAAAGCAGGCATTATAAAACAACATACATTAAAAGGCATAAAAATCTGATAGGCTTACATTTGTTTAATGATTTCCTTGACCCATGGCAAAAGGATATGAATTAACAGTTAAAAAAATGCAAATAAGAAGGGCAATACCTTCCATCACTTTAAAAATTGAAAAAGCACCACAACAGACTTACTTTACTAGGAAACATAACATGTTTTCAAGGGTTTCCATAGCATATTGTGCTGCTGGCACCTTGCTTAATGATAAATTTGTCCAAGCAGACCTCAGCATAACTAAGTATGCCTTCACTAGAAAAGAAGATATCTTAGCTTTCTGGTTTAGTAGCTCTTTAAAATATTTTCACTCTTTAAAAACGTGGGGTTTTTTTCTATGAATTGTGAAACAAAAATCTTATACTACCAATATGTACACTGAGATACTGAAGATTTGTTCTTTAACCTTTCAATGATATGAATACTCATTAAAAGAAAAATTGTTATGGAAGAGCAAAAGAAAACTTAAATGGGCTTACCATCATCTGATCACAGAATTTATCATTAAAAGAGTTTGGGAAAAGTCTAGTGACAGACGTCAGACGATTCACAACGTTCAGTGTCAGACTTCGATAGTCTCCCAACATCATAAGCAATGGTCTCATGTGTGTATGTATTTGATCAACTTCTATGGTAGCTCCTTCCAAGAACTGCAAGAAAGTACAGGTTTAAGATACAGATGGAGAGGAGAGTGATTTTTGTGCAAGCACCTTTCTTAAAATGAATTCTGCTGACTTGATTTTTCTTCTTTTGTTTTGTGCTTTCAGAATGCAATACCTTAAACAATATTTTTTGCTGGAAATATACACGGTGAGAAGATGAATTTGGGAAGAACTCAGGCATTTCTGACACACAGAGGGATATTCCGTAATATAATCAAGGAGGAGATCTTAACTACAGACAGACTGAAAAACTGCCACAACTTAAATATACAGCTATGGACAAACCACTTGGACACTGCCTTATTAAGAGCTGCCGCGCATCTGGCTGAAGGCAAGAGCAGATTTCTGTCTTAGTGTCCGCACGCATTCTGAGTAACGTAAAAGTCCAAGAGAACCTGGCTGCAAGCAGCCAAAGAGAGTATTTCATAACCAAACATCCTGCGGGCATAGATTTATGACAGGGAAGAAACTATCAGAAAAATCTTATACCAACTGCAAAGGTCAGAATAACCCTTATTTGCTTCCTCTTACCTCTCAACCAAACTGTATTGCCAGCAAGGCATAAATAATGAGTACATTCCCTCTCATGGCCAGAGTGACATGAAAAGACGTCTGACCTCTAGTAAGTCAATGGCTTAAACAATCATAAACCAGCAGTATTATTCTAGTTATAGTCCCCATTAGGTAACAGCAAATCTACACAGTACAAACAGGCCATATTTTTATTATTTTCTGTATTTAGAAAAATGGTACTAAAATCTTGCTGAATCAGAATTAGGCGTATCTACTGTGCATCAAATCATGATGAGAAATAGCCTTCCAGCTTTTTTATACTATTCTGTCCTAGCATCCCCAGGACAGGGTAGCATAGCACCACAGAAGGATACTAATTTTGAACATAAAGAACAACCACAGCCAT
The DNA here is from genome assembly GCA_024733675.1 of Psilopsiagon aymara. Taxonomy (NCBI): domain Eukaryota; kingdom Metazoa; phylum Chordata; class Aves; order Psittaciformes; family Psittacidae; genus Psilopsiagon; species Psilopsiagon aymara. Next base: position 29,465 of record JANRGW010035007.1, read on the forward strand.
GTTCCTCAAAGTAACTGCCATACTGTGATGCAGAGTCTAACTCTACTGTATTACTTACTTTTTCAAAACCAACTATGAAGTCTTTTACTACTTTTTAGGAACAAAGGAGAAACATGAGAAAAGCATTTAAAATAAAGCCAGACATGAACATTTGCTAAACTGCTAGGAAGGACTGACACTGTTTATTTAGAAAAAAAGATTCATTTTACAAAGATCAAACAAACAGAAAGACCAAAAGACCAGACAGAAAGACTGACTTGGTCCTTGCCCAAGAGTTTTTAATATTTAATTTCAATCAAAAGTAATTTTTATGACTAAGTTCAAATCCCCCCCAAAAAACCCACATCTGGCAGAAACTTAGTTATACTGGTGTCACTAACAAGAAGTTAACAGCCATCACTCACTATACAGAACTTTCACAAGAACCTTTGTAACAAGGAAGCAGAGAGAACAATGGCCTCAAAAGCAACACTGTTTTAATACACTAACCTTTCTCATGCATGCTTCTCCTGCCTCCTGCAGTTCATTATTTGTTGAATTAAGTGCCTTGAAAAGTGCAGCAATGATCTTCTCTCTTGACTGAGGCAAGTAATTGCAGGCAGCTAGAGCATCTGCAAATATCAAATTTGTTCTCTTTGTTAACTCAGTATCAAGGAAGAAAAAGAAAAAAACAAAACACACCAAAAGCTAATTCTACACTTCTTCTCTTCAAGTTTCTTCTATTTCATCTTAAACTACAGATAGATAAATTACAGCATACTTCGCTAAAAGCTACAGGCATCATAAAATAGTGAAAGATTGGGAATTCTATTGATAGCATTCTAAAGTTTTCCTAATGCTATATAACATAATTAGTCTAAAAAATATTTTGGATTAATTTCAGGAACTAAATCATATTCATTAAGAAAGCAGCGATACTTTCCCATTATTCTCTCCATTAAACTGTGACCTCTAGATAGCAGACATCAGCCTCAAGTTTCCTGCTGATCTTGGGGAGAGGACTGCCCGATGCTCACAAGGACACTTACCTACACCAACTTTGCTTAGGAAGTTTTACTTACTTAGGGCTGCAATCCGAAGAGGTACAAGTGATGGAAGACTCTTGTAACAGGGGAGTTTCATTAAAGCAGCATCTTCAGCCTCACATAAATTCAGTAACTAGAGAAAATAAAATAAATAATTTCAGCTTAGCATTGCAAATCACATTTGAAATGGTATTATTACTTCTTGAGTCTTGTCTCCTCAAAGAGCCAAGTTTAAGGAAGCACACTAATCACCCTTCAAATCTCACCAACAGGAAAAATTCTACTCAAAATCAGGGTGTAAGTTTCTATTTAAACTGGTGGTTAGCCAGAGGCTAAAGAGCCCATTAGCATTGCCACCAGGGAAAAGTCAGTCAATAATTAGCCATTTTGCATTTTGTTGGCCAGTACCTTGCTGTTCTATTTGCAAACAGGCTGCTCATATGATAGAAGGAGAGTAGGTCTACAGGAAAGCTTGCCTCCTGAATGACAGTATAAGAATGGGGTAAATGAACAGAAGGATATTAACAGGGAAAAAATGCGCTGAAAATGTCTTCAGTAATTCTAACGCCCAGAGGGACAATTCTTTCCTACAGAGTTCTCCTCTTTGCAGGCAAGCATCTTCAATGCATGTACACAGATTCAGTTAGAAAACACTGAACAGACTGAAACAAAGTTATGCAAGTTCACAATGTCCAGGTAGCACCTATATCCAAGAACACTACCAAGATTCAGATATTAAAAATACCAATATATCAGTCTCACCTTTACAGATATTTTTGACGTACAGCACTTTAGTTTTGCTTAAGTCAAAACCAGAGGATTCCCTGCATACCTGGCCCTACTAATTGCAATTCCTGTTGGAATTAAAGACATCCTGAACTTATATTTGGACAAGACAGCTAGGAAACCAAGGGAGTAGACAGTTTCTCTAAGTTAAATCTACACACTAGTTTTGTATCTGATTTTCTTCAAACTGTTAGGCATTCATAAACCTTAACAAACAATATCTATGTTTTGATGTTACAACAATTTATTTAATGGATTGATTCACTGTACATAAAATAAGACCTAAATATGAAAGTTAGGTTTGCTAGACTAGGACTTCAACACCAAAATTCATTTCATGTATTTCACAGACTGTTTAGCTCAGAGGTAGTATGTTGCAGGTAAAGGCAGATCTCAGTTCATGTTTCAAAAGCTAAAATCTTACATTTTGGTAAAAGTTTAAAATGCTCAGAGAAATATGTATTTTTTAACAATGGAAGTTCTAATACCATCACTACTTAAGCACCTACATTCAAGTATCAGAATACAGAAGGAAAGTACCTCTGTGTAGAAAACCTTGTGTTCCACAACATTCAGATCCATTGTAAACAATCGGGGTTGCAGGGTTGTGCAAAATGTATTTCCCTCCATCAGGCCAATCTGGGCGTTTGCTGGTTGATGCCTAAGCAAATGTTTTTTAGGAGGAACCATGTCTTGGAGAACCTACACAATGTGATTTAGGTTACTGAATTAGCAGTCAATTCAAATGACGTTACAGACCTAACCATTAAGAGGACACCACTGATTATGACTGCATGTTTCTATTCATTTACTACTGTGGCTACAGACATACCTCTTTAGAAATCACTATGCAAGAAGAAAAGTACTTTTCTGAACTAATTAATTCACAGTTATTAAAAAAAACTCAGTAACTGTAATTATTATATATTCTCTGTGAACAGATCTATGATATTTAAATAAATTCACAATTTTATATATTATTACATATTACATATATAAGAAGTTCATAGACCGGAGCATTTCAAATGTTCAGGTCAAGAATATTTCAAGCTCCTAAAGCATCAGAAAACCAAAAACATTCATGTAAGCTTTTTCCATCATGTCAACCTCTCTTTCCTCTTTAAACACCATTAACAAAAGATACCACTTAGGGGGTTTCTCTGTATGTTCCCCAACTACCATAATGACAGCCACAATTTCATATGTTGTGGTGGCCCTTAGGGCTTATGTACATTTACTTCCCTTTCAAGAGCATCAGTGCTATTAGTTTTAAGGAGTATCTAGCAAAAAGTTATTTCAAACAGCTTTTATCTTTATAGTCTCCTCCTGGGTACAGAAAGGCATAGCAAGATGCCTCGTATTTAGAGAATAACATAAAATTGTGGTTCTAAATGCAGTATCTACCTGCCCTAGCCTACATCTGATCAGTGGCAGGATGAACAGCCCATAATTCCAGGAAGTAAACCAACCTGAAGACACTATAAATACTGGCTAAGTAGTCAGGCACAGCTTGTATGCCTCTCTACAGTACTGCAACCACAGTGTATTTTAGAACAATGAAACCTACCAAATGACAAGCATATGTTATCACTAATGTGGGAAAATGTACTCAGAAAAGCATTCTGCAAATCCAAACTGGTAAACAACTTTAAACTCACTTTTAGTAAGTATTTCTCTTACCTCTTTATGTGGCTCCATAATCACTGTGACACTTTTTCCAGTCACCTGTGCAAGTACCTGCAATGAATGCATGGCTTGTTTCCTCACAGTGGAGTTTGGAGAGGTTACTTCTCGAACAAGGTCATGTGTGACATGATGGAAAGACTTTTCCTGTGCTGCCAGGATTTCTTCTGTTTTTTCTTCATCTTTTAAAGGAGTTGCGCATCTAATTAAAAGCTGTTCTAATGTGGTCTTTGCCATAGCAACTGCACCATTGGAAACCTAAGGTATCATAGGTTATTTTTACTAAATATGCACAGAACAAAGATCACAAATCTACATACTACTCAACAATGAACTAAACATTTGATTTTGATGAATCCTCTGAAAACAGCTAAAACCATGTAAAGCTGGAACAGAACACACATTAAACTAGTCTTCCCGCCAATCATTCCAAAACTAAAAGCTGCAATACAGCACAATTTTATAAACTAACTGAAGTGCTGGAACCCTTAGCAATGCTGTCACTGTATGATTCACAACTGAGAAAAGGTCAAGCCTGCAATTCTCTAGGTATCTATAACTATAAACAGCTTTTGATAACATGAATAACTTTCAAACTAAACAGAGAAGAAAATCACACCAGTGTTTTTCATGCAAGTGACAGTGAGTCAAGTATTCTTTCACTGATCTAAATGCAACCTGTACACATCTCCTCTGAAAGAAATCAACGTAATTCCAACAACTTCAAAAAAGTTACGTGGAAAAAACAGACCTCACTCCTAACCTCAGGTCTTGGTTCAAGTTAAAATGACTAAAATTTACACATAACTATCATAGATACGATATATTCTGAAGTTAAGTAAAAACAAGATTAGCAAGAGTTCAATCTGGGTGAATTTAAGAACAAAAGCTTGTCTTCCCCATACTATTTGATATACTTAATTCATTAAATACCTCTCCAGTTAGATCCATCATAACAAACAGAAGTGCCTTCAGGAAAGTCTGCTGGTTCTGGAGGACCCAAATTAGTGGCAGTCGTTCCATAAGAAATTTAATTGACACAACACCTCCTAGTTTAGCATACCAAGCTTGTTCATAACAGCAAGCACATAAACGTTCCACAATGTATGAAAACAAGGGAAGCTGACAAGCCTGGAAAGAAAGAAATGCATTGGTTTGCTTTTTCAGCTCATTGGTAGTCTCCACAATTTTAGAAGAATGCATTGGCTAAAACTACATCATTCAATTTCATATAAAAATATAGATACTATTACCCTTTCCTTTGAACCCAAGATAATGCTTGCAACATCAAATATCACTGCCAGAGCCACTTCTCCTATCTTGCAGAGCTCCTTCTCCTCATATGCCATGCAGATTGCTATGGCATCAATAAGTACCAAGGGATCCATGCCTTTTGACCCGTTTTCTTCACTATGAAACATGGCTGTACTAGGCTGGCTTCCAACCTGATAGCACTGCAGCAAAAAAGGACCTGTAATTTGTGTTGAGGAAGAAAATAAAGAGGAAAAAAAAGATAAAACACTGGATATTTCAATATGAATAGTCTTCCAATTAGATTTTACTACTCCTCAGACTAGTTGATGGCAAAACCAGTAAGCACTGTGTCTGCATATAAATGGATTCTAAGGCATTCTTCACTTTCAGAAGGAAAAAAGATTGTATCTACTTGAATATTTTCTTCTATGCACTAAAAGAAGATTTAATTAAAACGAAGAACCATAAAAATTCAAGTTACATTAATGTGACAATGAACAGGGATATGCTTATACTATGCCTTTACCCAAATTATTTGTCATACAGTACAGTTCCAAGCAAAAAGTTTTCTTCATAGATACAAAGCACTGCAGTGCTCTAACATTTACTTCGTTTCTCTGATGGCTCTTCAAAACCATGAGTAGAAACAACCCAATTAAATACCATGTACAAAAATAACTGTGTATATCAAGTGACACAAATTATCTGGAAATATAACCTGTGCTAAGCTGTAATTATTTCATTAGGTGGAGCATTTTAAAAGTATTATTAGGTCATTGATTGTTTTTTAAACCTGCCTCGTATTTTTTTACTGCTCAAAAGAATTAAAATGTAATTCAGCCATCAAAGAGCAATATATCTATCCAGAAGCCACTGCAACACCATGACTTTCTTAAAACAAATCACGATTAGAAAAGGGATAAACTTCTCCACCTCTCTCATGACAGTCCACACGATCTCCAGTCCACTTTACTTACCACACTGCTGAGCAACTGCCACCATTGTGTAATGGCGGATTAAGCTGGCTACAAAGGGTAGAGCACTGGGCCTAAGATCTTTGATGACTGCTGACATGAAGGCCCCTGTCAGTGCCTGCTCAAACGTTTTACGAGCTGGAGTATCCTGAGCTTTGTATCGATGAGAAATAATCACACTGGGTATGGACTTTTCAGTAAAGCTGAAAGACAAAATAAAGTTCATTAGAACCCTAAACTGCAGTCCTGGCGGCTCAATCGTGAGCATTGTCAAGTACTTGATTTTAAGTTTGCTTTCAATATCTAACTCCTTCTCCACCTCCCGTTTTCCCCTCATTTTGACAGAGCTAGACCAGTTCACTCCGTCCATATTAATTTTGTCAAGCAGTGGTCTCTAACATGATGGATAGCTCAATTTCATCAGGAACATTTAAAGCCAGTGGTTTAGAAGAAGCCATGTATACTGCAACTAATAGGTATACAGGCATCACACTGCAACTCAATTACAGAATGTCATTTTCAGTATTTTGACACTTTTCCCTTTTTAAAATGACATTTGATTTTAATCTTGAAAGACTGAAACATTATTTATCAAATCACTGCCCAACAAAACCTATTCATTGCAAAGTCATATTTATGTCAAGTCTAACAAGTCCAAATTATAAAAGCTACTATAATCTTTATCTGCATTTACTACACTGAAAGAGTCAAAGTCAGCACATGCTTTGTGGGCAAAGATGTCAAAGTTGTCTAAGAGCAATAAACTCATTAAGTATCAATGACTAAAATTGTAAAGCACGTAATTAAAAGCATCAATAAAAAGCCACCACAATAACATAAACACAGGTTACATCTGTGACTATGTTATAGTTTGGTCACTAAATGAAACTGTATTTTGTATCTTTCATTTTAGTAAAAAGTTAAATGTACACACAAAGCATCACAATCTAAGTTAGTCATAAAAATGCAATTAAGGACCAGAATATTCCAACTATTTAAATATACTAAACTAAAATTTAAAAAAACATAACAGATTCTACATTGGACTGTGATTAGATGGAGAAAATAAAAGTATGAACTTTGACACATCATAGGCATTAAATAATATGCTGACTGGATTCCTCTTACTGGAGAGTCCTGCATTGATTTAAAAGGAATCAGGTAAAAATCCCATTAAGATGATGTTACCTAGACTAACCACTGCCTCTAAACTAGGTTGCTTCTAGAAACACCATAAATTTTACATACACATTTACGTTTAAAGAATTGTCATACTTGGGATGTGCAAGAAGCTGGTATAATGCATGTTTATTATCATCCAGGCTCATCATAGCTACCAAAAAACACTTGATTACTTCCCACGCTTGCCTCCGATAATATGGTTCTGTGTTAGCACTCTTCAGACAGTCCAAAGCAGTCTCAATTGCCTGTAATGAAAAAGAGATAGTAACCAAATACTTCTTAATATTTACAACGAGGTCATTAATCAAGAGAGTGGTATCTTTAATATATATTAAAAGTAACTTTAAAAGAATGCACAATTTTGACTTAAGAAATGCAAAGAATGCCTGAAAGAGCAGACTAGAAATTATCATGATGCTTACTGTGCTTCTATAAATGCAAAGTTTCATGGCAGATACTTTTATTTGCACAGTCACAAAGCATTTGCAGTCATGAGTGAGGTACACCTTTGTTTTCCCTCCCCCTCAAGAAAATCTTCCTCACCTTCCCTCCAGCAATAATTGCTGTTCCTAATCCTATACACTGTTAATATCCAATGCATTCATATGCATATATAAATGGTACCATAAAATGTTCTTACAAATTACTTTGTCCTATTGTCCATGCATCATATTTCTCCTCCTGTAAGTAAATTCTAAACACCAATTACTTAATGGAAAGAGTATTCTTCCTTTGCAAGATCTAATGTATTTGAGAATAATTATAATAACCTCTTAAGATATGAATGTAATGAAAATGGAGAGTACATACTATTGGAAAATGCCTACTTTGCATATGCAAAAGCACAGCTAGATACTTTCTAGACTTCCCCAAAAAACTAAAGGAAAAAAGTAAAACCAAATTATATACAGGCACTAAGTAAAACAACATGTAACAGTTGTTCTGGAGTGCACAAAATAAGAAATTTTGATACTTGATCAATTGTGAATAAAATCTAACCATGAAATGCTTAACCAGGATCACATATAAAAAGGCTTTGCCTTCTTTGAAAGGAGAACATCTTTCCCCTTACTGACCTAACCAGCTGTCATCCCATCACTGTTTGAATAACCTTTTAAGTATCTGAAGGGAAAGAATATATTCTTTGACAACAAATCTTCTCACATGCAGTGATGCAAGCTGGAATGGCAGTGCCCAGGTTCCTCCCCCCTTCAACATTCACAAGAAAGAAGCAGATAAGGTGAACAGGAACTAGCATCATGCTTCTGACAGCCTGCAAAGGTTCAGTGCCAAACAGCTCAGATTTCAATCAAGCCTTTTGCTCTAGAATTAAGATCCTAATAAAGCTGTATGACCAGCAGGTCGAAGGAGGTGATCCTGCCCCTCTACTCTGCTCTCAGGAGACCTCATTTAAGTATTGCAGACAGTTCTGGAGTCTTCAACATAAAAAGGACATGCAACTGTTGGAACAAGTCCACAGGAGGGCCATGAGGATGATCATGGGACTGGAGCACCACCCACATGAAGACGGGCTGAGGAAGTTGGGGCTCTTCAGCCTGGAGAAGAGAAGGCTGCATGGAAACCTCATAGCAGCTTTCCAGTACCTGAAGGGGGCCTCTAAGGATGCTGGGGAGAGACTCTTCATTAGGAACTGTAGTGAGAGGGCAAGGAGTAACAGGTCCAGACTTTAACAGGGGAAGTTTAGATTAGATATGAAGAATAAGTTTTTTATTGTAAGAGTGGTGAGGCACTGGAATGGGCTGCCCAAGGAAGCTGAAAATGCGCCATTGCTGGAGGTGTTCAAGGGCGAGCTGGACAGAGCCCCGGGTAACAGGGTTTAGGGTGAGGCGTCCCCGCCCATGGCACGGGGGGGTGGAACTAGATGATCTTAAGGTCCTTTCCAATCCTAACTATTCTATGATTCTATGCTTTACACAGATCACAGAAAACCACTAAAGCACTGAAACAAAACATGGATTTCTCATTTTCAACTTATTCCACTTCTTTCCCCTTCTAATCTGAATTTCCTGTTTATTGTTACAAAGTATTCAGCAGATATATTGTTTCTTCCTCTACACCAAGAAGCAGAAGATCACTATCATTAACCAACACCTTAGATGCATGAAAACTTTGTTTGAAATTAAACCTAGCTGGACAGGAAAATGCCAACAATTAGAGTATTTATATGCATTCAGGTCATCAGTTTCAGTACAGAGGAGAGAGCCATAAAACTATCTGTATTTTAAGAATCATTTTTCCAAGCTATTTTGAAGCCTGATGGTTGTATGCAGCCAAAGAGACCCAGCTGCCTGTATAAAAAACTGTTTACTACATTCAGATCATATCTATTTATGAAAGTGTAATTGAAAAGGTAAGTAACTCTACAGGCCAAATTAACTCAAAATATAGCCTCACTCTCAGATCCCAAGACACTGATAAGATTGCTGTAATTAGTGAGAACTAAGCATTTGTGACAAACCAAGATTGTCAGATGAAAGCCTGTACAAGTACAAAGCGGTTTTGTAGCTCTGAGAAGTACTATACCCAACCTAGAAACAACAAACAAAACCAAACCATTGGAGCCATTCTAATAATCATCACAAAAATTTCTACAGTAAGTTTTGAGTACACTTTGAAAGGAAAATAAGGAGGGTTTAGAGTACATTCTTCTCCTAATATAAGCAGTACGGCAAAAGTTAGGAAAGGGAAGGGAAAAAAAAAAAGACTGGTACAGAAAGCATTTATTTGGGCTAGTTTATCTCCTATCCTATCACTGTAAAAGCAGAACAGCATGTTTAAATTCTCAGAACAGTTTGAAGGGACAATAAAGAAAGAACAGGTTGGCAAGCTTCTGCTAGTTTTGCGTGTCAAAATGAAGGAAGAAGTTAGTGTAAGTCTATCTGCCTGTTTACAGAGGTTCTCAACTGATACAACACTACATAGTGAAAAAAGCAAAATAGCTCTTTGCAGTGATTTCTGAAACAATGCTTTGTCCTTTACCTGTGAAGTCTGGCAACTCAAAAAAAATGTAAGTGGGTTTAGATTCTGTGTCTTCGTTACAAACGCAAATTAGATCTCTTTGTCTAACTGAAGGGGTATTAAATAAAAATAAAAATCAGGTATACAAGAGATCCTAAAACCTATTTTTAATTACGTAAACTCTGTAGTTATTAACTCACATCTGGAACTGCCAGACATACCACGTTTTAGCTAGGTTTTACAAGCAAACTTACAAAATATCTGTAATAAAGGAAAATTGAGACAATTTCTCAGCACAGAAAAGAATTTAAGCTCTTACCTTTTCCATTGGGAGCTGAATGGATGCTTTACAGTCTGAAAATTCAATTGTAATACTGGGTCCTTGGATTTCTGTGACTACATATTGTAGTTTCTGTGATTCCTTTAACATCTTCCTATTACTTCCACCAAACTTACCAAGTACACGATAAGCCACATGAGAAATGCTGTCTGCAGGATTGCGCAGTGTACGCCATAAAGCCTGTAAATATTTTAAATGTCACATGGTCAGACCAGTCTCACTTCAACATTTTTCAAGTTGTAATGTAAAAAAATATTAAGGAAGACACTTATTCTTATATCTGGCTAATTGACACGCAACTTCCAGAAAATATTAATCTAGATAGAATAACAGCCATCTCAGGTTGCAACAGTTCAAGTATTTAGTAACAAGGCTGTCCTAAGTGCAGTTTTAGCTTACATCAAAAAGCAAGCCAGTTAAGGCTGAAATAAAATAACCTCAAAGATCTAGTTTTGAAACATAACAAGCAAACAAAGTAATATATTTAGAACACAGAGTATATGAAAGCACTGTATTAAGGGAAATAGACACATTTAAAACGTTCAAACTTTCAGGCACATCATCTTCACTGTATATGTAAGACTTCATATAGCTGTCAGTCATAAGGTACTGAAAATAATAAGCTTGTGTTGTTGCTTAGGTTTTTTTTTGTTGCTGTGTTTGGGTTTTTTTTTTAATTAAAAAATAGCAATCATTTTCTGTACCAATTTAAACACAGTAATAGTCTTGCTACTGAATTCCAAGTCTTAACTTTAACCCAATTCTTTACTGCTTTAATTCCAGCTACTAACTATACACTCTGTTATAGCCTTTACCAGGGGGCACAGAAAAAGCAAACCACTTTCAAATTTTTCACAGTTTTCAGTCTAACACCACAACACCAACTGGCCCTGCACACGCATACCAGTCTGGTATGGTACTCATAACAGATTTAAGTTTTTATAACCAAAGGTTCACCCAAATTTCTGACAATATTTAGTGAATCAGTGACCTCTTGTGGTCTAATGGGAAACAGCATGTTTACCTGCATTAGCTCAGCTCGAACTGGCTGAATGTGATCATACAGAAAGTCTGGCTGCAAGTTATCCACACACAATTCCAGAGTTCTTAAGCCTTGGCTAACCAGGGTCTGAGATCCATTGAGAGCTGACACCAAGGGATCCATCAGCATTGGCAGGTAAGGCAGCAATGAGCTCAAACGAACTGGCACAGTGAGGCAAAGTTCTACAAACAAGTCTTTCATGTGTTGTTTATGAAGGCCACTTTGCAACATATTAAGTCCTGCAAATCATTGAGAAGATATACAAAGGAAAAAAGGCAGTTTATTGTTAAAAATTGCTGCTTCCTGAATTCAGAATAACCTCACATTTCTAAAAGCTTTCAGCTCTATAGATAACGTAGTTACAAAATGTAATACCACTCACAATTTTACCTTAGATCTAAGGATTTTAGGCAGTGAATGCTTTTGTAGGTACATGCATATACAAAAGGAGTATCTATGCATATCCTAAAATTCAATATTAAAGTCAATAAAGTAGCATCTGAATAAAGATGAAAACCAGAAAAAGATCATTTTACTCAAACCTCAGCCTTGTATCAACAACAACAAATATAAAATCCACACAGAACAAATTGGTTTTGAATTATCTGGAATCCTGAAAAGAAATATTACATGAGTTCAAGTACATTCACTGTCCCGTACAGACTAGACACATTGCCCAACTTATTCTTCTTCCCATCAAGTTTTCAGAAACCTAGCTAGCACTTCCGCACTGACATGTACCATATAATGATCTATAGATAACATACATATTTGCTAACTACAGTAAAATTTGTCACTAGAGCTGTACATGGAAACCACTGGATTACACATTCCTGGAACAGTTCTCATTAGCTTGTCCTTATGTTTAAGTAGTTCTCCACATTTCCTTGCTCATCGAATCTCTGGAATACAGTTCTGGCAAGCACAAATTCTCAATGAAACTGATTGTTACTTCCATTTCTTTTTGCAGACTGACATTATTTGCATTTATATTTATCAAGCACTTGCAGGTGCATACACGTGCCCTCAAAAGCAGAACAACTAGAGCTTCTCTGCAATGTTCTACCCACAAAACCATTGATGGTCTGGCACCACTGCTTCTCCTGTTACTCTTGTCCCCCAGTGCTGCACGCTAACAAAGCTATCCAAGCAAAAAGAATAAACAAAAGGAAAAAAACAAACAAACAAAAAACCAAAACAAAAAAACAACAGCCCCACACTGAAAAGCAGAAAAATAAGCAGCAGAAATTGTGAAGCAGCCAAAACTATGGAGCCTGAAGCAACTGAGAGTAAATGAAAAGAAGCCACATTCAAGATATTTCATCAACTGCTAAAAAACAGAAACTACTTATCAGGGGAGTTAGGGCTTTAGTTTTGGGGTTTTTTAATTACATAACTTTATTACTACTATTTACATAAAAAGATCAGAAACTAGGTAGGAGAAAGATGGTATTGTTCTACCTTGCAGTAAGTTTGGTAACAGCGGCAAGAATTCTTGGTATAACAGATCATGACTGCCTCCTCCAATAGACCTGAACAGTGCTCTGAGTAGCAGAAAATAGTTATAGGGCTCTTTGGCAGTCTGTGCAAGTTCCATAGAGCTGTTCACAATCTTGTGCAAATGTGGCTATAAAAAACAAAAAAAAAAAAACAACCAAACTTGAAGATTAATAAAATATTAATTTTATCACCATTGTACTGTACAATTTTAGCATGCGACAAGTTCTTCAGATTAAAAACCTTCAGCTGTTCCAACTACTCTGATCCCACACTAACTTTATGCCACTGTTGAAAGAGGTAAAAATTAAATCTGTATTTGAACAGTACCAAGAACTCTAAGCACTCTTTAATTAAACCCTGGCTTCATATTAGCCAAACAACCAAGCCTGCTTGCTGCTCCAAGCAGTAACTTTACTATAACAAAAACTTTCTGCAAATCTGACACTATTAAAAAGACTTGCTCCACAGGAGCCAAGGAAAGTGTAGCAGAAATCAGAAGTGTCAGAATGACACAATATTAATTCACTCCTGATCTAACTTGATCACTAATTCCTAGGGCTTGTGAATGCTAAAATTGCACTTTGAAAGCAAACTTTTACAAGTAAAAAAGTGATTATGGAACCGGTGGACTGTCTAGAGACACTAACAGTTTGCAGAAATCATTAAAAACAGTTGATAAATACAAGGAGTCTCGCAGATCAGGGACAAACAGTGATACAATTCTGGATTTTATGAACATCTAAAAGCTTCCTACATTGTTATGCAAATGCTGCAAATAGCCTTCATCATTCAATTAAATTGTCTACCCAAGGCCCATATCATCAATCCTGTAAAACGAAAAAGGTAACAGAAGCGTGAAACTGTGAAGGTAGTAAATCACACTCTTTAAATTAGATCTCCAGCTTATAAAATCCAAATGACCTTGATTCTGATGACAAACTGGAAGAATTTAAGCAAGATTATACAAATATTGCTTCATATTTTTCTGTCTTTCAAAGAATGTGGAAAAATCAGTAGCCACCACTCTGTCCTACCCAGAAAATGGTACTGATTCTGCTGTAACAAACTGTTACGCACAGAAATGATTAGCACACAGTTACGTGTATCAGAATGTTGTTTATTCTAAGGTAGAAAGAAGAGACATGGAGATAAATTATGAGAGAAGGTGCAGCAATCAATATCTTAATGGTTTTTCTGGGTATAGGCAACTGTTACTTCTATAAGAACAGAACACTTGCTTCAAGCTCAGCATTTCTAAACTCAGCGAATAATGAGATGATCTCATCAACATAAATAGATCCTTGGACTACAAAGCCAGCATGATGTCAATAGCAGAAATAGCATTCTTTAATGCAGACTTTTTGAAGCACAGAAATATTTAACTAAAGAGGTAAATGTCACTGAACACGACACGAACGAACAAAATTCAGCAACATACAAAAAAGAGTGATTCCAGTCAAAGCAAAAGTCTTAAGTTAATGTGGAAACAAAGAGGAAAAATATGCATGAAGATATGCATATCCTGACAGTGAAGTTACATGGGTTTATTGCAATCCTAATCAGACCACAAACACGTATCAGTCATTTATATTCAGAATTAGTACATCACTTTATAGCTTCCAATATAGAATCATAGAATAGTTAGGGTTGGAAAGGACCTGAAGATCATCTAGTTCCAACCCCCCTGACATGGGCAGGGACACCTCAC
>JANRGW010035009.1:0-23665 GCA_024733675.1 Psilopsiagon aymara
GTCCAACCTGGCCTTGAACACTGCCAGGGATGGAGCATTCACAACTTCCCTGGGCAACCCATTCCAGTGCCTCACCAACCTTACATTAAAGAATTTCTTCCTCATATCCAATTTAAAATTCCCCTGTTTACAATATTTATAATAAAAATACACAATAAATTGTTACACCAGCATGTAATTTCCTGTCCATCCTCTACCAAATTGATGCCCTTTATAAGCAGTGAGGATAAGATTGCTCTAGCTGGCAAAGTCTCTTTTTACCCTTTATCAGATTATTAAAATCCAGTTTATACTTCAAAGAAGTCACTCAGAGCTTAATGCTCATTGAATATGAATAGCCTTGCTGACAGAGATGCATGTTGCACTGAAGGATGGATTGTATTGGTGGGACATTTGGGACTGAATTAAGATGTAACAGAGGATTCTTATTGTTGTGTTATCTTTCATCTCATTTAAGCTTATACAGTAAGACCTACAGAGATGCATATTAATGTGGCATTACAAATAAACCTGTTGCTGGTTGATAAGCTAGTTTTTAAAAGAACTTCATAGAAAATATTTCAGTTCCATGTTATTCATAGGAAGCAATTAAAACCCACATAGCACAATATTAATTTTATACCTATTCCAGAATCCCTGCATGAAATTCTCTGTTTCCTCATTTGTAAGGATCCTGTGCACATGTCAGTCCTTGGGACTAACAGTGGCCAAGGAAGTGGTTAACCACTGCTTACTTCTGGACCTAATCTTCATGCCAATATGAACTGAATCCCTGGGACCAATAAGCCACATTGTGCAGGTAATACACCATTATGGTGAAAAATCTTTGCATTTCACCTTGTTCAGTTTATTTATGTTTACATTCTAAACCAGTTCATTGTCTTAATAGACTTCTAAAGCTGAGCTGTAGGAGTATAAGAGTTTCCGATCTGGGAGGTTTCATAAAGTAGCTTTTTATAGTTACAGTTATTTCCAGGCCTATGTTGTGGTCCTTTTTGCAGGGATTAGTCATCATACTGGTTATTAGATCATTATTGGTTTACTTTTTACAGTAAAAAAAAAGGAATTAATTCTAGAAGATAGGAGACATAATTGTTTAAATGGCTTACTTTTGGTCCTGGCAGTCCTTCTCCTGGGGGACCTGGGAGACCAACTGGTCCTCTACTACCGGGGTCACCCTGAAAGTCGATACTTTAAAAAATAAGTAGTGAATACCAAAGTTTAATTTATTTATAGATACCAGCATCTGTTGTACTTAAATGGGGCAAAGAGAGGAGAATGATTGAACAGCACAATGCAAGTCTAAACAATGTTAACCCATGAATACTGCAGTCAGGACAAGAAATTTATTTGGGATAAACAGTGGTCAAAACATCTTCAAGACATATCCAGTCAATTACACAATAGTTACATGGGAATTACAATTCCCATATTATAAAATGAGCTCCACATTCCCTAAACCAAAACTGAAAAAGCTTTTGCTTCCTCCCTGTCATTTGAATCAGACTATGTGTTCACATTGGCACTGTACTAGCTTTTTCCTATCAGTGCCTTCAGACAGGAATCTGAGGTGAGTGGAAAAAAATCTAAATAATTTTAAGAGACATTAAGTATATTTAAATAGCTGTAGTCAGTCCTTCAATTGCCTGTATGTATCTAATAATCCTGAAGTCAGCATCAGAATGAGTTCTGAAATTAACTTGAAGATCTTCTATGTGATCTACCTTTTATATACTGAGAGGTAAGTTAAAGCTGGATTAAAAATGTAATCCGACTGTGACCTATGGGTAGAAATTACATCTGCATGAAGTGGAGTGCACATATGCATTTACTTTTCTAGAAGCTAAAGTCTGTACCTTGGGTCCTGGTAGTCCAACTCCATCTGGGCCTTGTTCACCAGGAATCCCAGGAAGACCTGGCAAGCCCTGAAAATACATGCACATACAGAATATTAATTTAATTTATGGCTATATTGACTACATGCTTTTGTTAACATTAATGTGGTAGTATCTTGAATATTTTATCTTTTAGTGGTATCACTGTGGTCTACATATGGTTAAATTCCATTCTAATAGCCAGACATGGTGCCAGTGGCATTTGCATGTGTGTTGCATGTCATGCAGGAGGCTTGCATGTGGTTGGAGACAGAGGAGGCTGATCTGGAGAAGCAGGTGCAGAAGCAATTCTTCATTGGATTGCACAAAAATCTCAGGAAGTATTATAAATTGAATTCCAATTTCCATTTGACATTAATTGGTTTTTATTCCTCAGTTTGGCAATTGCGTGCCTTTTTACCATTGTCTTTAGCACAGATAAATGCTAGTGTGTTGCCAAGCTCTCTGATTCTAGCCAGCAATCTTCCAGGGACTTCCTTCCTGCACAGGCCTGTAACTGCCAGGGCTGGTGGAGCACACTGTTGAGCAGACCAAATACATGAGGCCAGTGCTGCATACATGTGCAAGGAACCTTTTCCTTTTGTATCATTTTTGCAGGGATTCATCATATTTACCAGTAAAGACCTCTGTAATGGTCTATAAAGCAGATCAGTTCTTTGCCACACTTCCAACAACCTTATGAACAGAACTGAGGATGGTTTGCTCTTATGGTTCTTTTGACAGTAATTGCTTTTTTAGTGGTTCTGGAATGTATGCGAACACAGCTGCTTAGCTGTACTATATTCTGTTTGGGAAAAAAATTTGAGTGGTTGGGCAGAAGACAGCATCCTATATCAAGACATAGAGAGAATTGATTGAAACATCAGTGATACTATAACAAAAAATATTCCCTGCTTGGAATATGTTACATTGTGTAATCAGGAGAAGCCGAGGATGTGGAAGGTCTTGGACTATTTCACTGGGAGATTTCTTTTTCCTTCTATGCTGAAATCCATTTCCATAGTTAAGGAGCTTTTTTAGACTTTTAGAGCAGCAAATCTTTCCTAGCATGTCAGCGATGCAGGCAATAACTTTGGTGTAGCACCTATTTGTTCCCAATTCACATTAAAAAAGGTCTATAAACTTACAGGTGGGCCAGGATAACCATCTCCTTTTGGCCCAAAAGGCCCGGGTGGTCCTGGAAGACCTCGGTCACCCTGGTGAAGGCAGGAAAAACAGATGAATGCCAAAACCATTGCTAGCAGGAAATTTTCCACAAAAGCAAAACTTCTTTGGCAAATATACTATATATTGATTTTATCTATCTGCTAATGTATTTTACTATCTGAATGATTATTGTAGTTATTAATCCTGGACTAAAACTGGGATATTTAATAGTGCTGAGGATTTACAGGACCTTTCACTGCTAAGCCATTAATTTGAATCATTTTCAAGAGCTCTGTCTTGAATAACTTCAGTTGCACTTCCCATGATTTTATCATGCTTATTATTATTCCAGCTTTGGGGGAACAAGCCCAAGTTGACAGACAGCCAAAAGTCTAGCATGGGAACTGAATTGCTTAGTAGCTGCTTTATGTAATTCTTATTACTGAAGATACATAAACTACTGTAGAGTATTGGGAAACCTCCAAAGCTCTGCACATGCTGTGTGTTTGTGTGGTGAGACAAAGGATGTAGGGCAGAGGACAACAATGGTTTGTGTGGCCAATTTTAAAGCTGTTGTTTTCTATCATAAGGTTCGTGTCTGCTTTTGTTCCTCCAGATCTGTATCTTCCTGTAATGCTGCAGAACCTCATTAAAGCTATTGAGTATAACAGCAGCTTCCTATTGGAGATGTACAATTAAGCTCTTTTCATGGATCCAGATAGCTGGAGAATCTCAGGAAGAGATTTACCAGGGAAACTAAGAGGACTTTAATCCTCCCAACCATACTGGATGGTGCAGTGAGTTGCTCAGAGTTACAATTGGATGGATGATCATGATTGTGTTTGTCCCTGTAGATACCAAAATATGAGTATGAATAACAGCAGCAAGTGAAGGCCCATGCAAAAATAATTTAAAGAGTAGACTGTAAGAGGTTTTGCCTTCTACAGCTTAGTGCAGGTATGTGTCTGTGAGTGAAACAACAGCAAAACCACTGATACTGACAAAGACAACAAAAAGTGATGAGCCTAGTCACAGAATCATGCAGCATCGCCAATTGAAAGACCTCTGCGGGCTTAAGGCTGAGGGAGAGAGGCTTGCAACTCTTGGCAAAGGACCTGCTTCCTGTTGATGAATGCGTGTTTGATCCCCAGAAATAGGACAACATGAAGTTCTCTGAATTAACTGAACTGTACCAGAAAAGTATGTGATTACATCATCATCATCATCTCCCCTGATGAAAAAAAATAAGGATTTTGAAAGTCATTAACTGATCAAAAAGGGCTAGAGATTGTTCCATGTTTCTCATACTTCTGTTACTGTGCTCAGCTCACTCAAAGAGCAAGGGATAAGGGCTCTACTCAAAAGTACTACAACATTCACTAGGTTAAAAAAAAAAAAAGTGCCAGGGATGCGGTTTATTTTGAGAAGCAAAGGTTTATATGTCCCAGGTTTCTTGCTATTCAAACAAAATCCGCCTGGAATGAAGAGCAGCTTACAAAAGTTGAATCTAGGCAACCCTGAGGCAGTACTAGAGAAGTGCTAAAGAGAAGTTCTTAGAGATTAGCTACTTGTTAACATACTTCTTCCAATATCTAAGGCATTTCTTCTCATATTGCCAGTTTGGCCTACATCCTGATACCTTTTTGGAGTCTGTGGATTTCCCTGTATCAAAATCAGGAATGAAGATAAAGAGCCTGGCTGAGAAAAAATAACCATGCTTTACAGGTAGACTTGTAAACAGATAAATCAGGTGTTCAATCTGTATTCACTCCTCATGAATTAAAACCAGTAATTTTTCTCCTAGTTCCCTGCCACAAAAGATTATGGTTCAAGGAATCTGGAGATTGACTATCCATGATTTTCTAGCTCTGCAAATTGTTATACTTTGCCACCATTGTCCAACAAACACATTAAGAACTGCAATGAACAAACACTTGGCTGTGTTAGGCTATTTGCTGTTGCTTATTGAAATCCTGCCTTATTTCACAGTTCTATCAGAAATTAGTTTACCAACTTAGAAGCTACCTTTGCCCCAGGAAGCCCAAAACCTGGTTCTCCAATTGCTCCAGCAATACCAGGTAACCCAATGTCACCCTGCAATGAAGAAAATATATATTCTTGTTATGTATCTTACTAAACACCAGCCACAGACTGTGGGTTTGGATTTCTGTTATACACATTTTTATATATAAAATTAATCGCTAATTTTATTTAGTGCCATTGTAAGCATAAACCACTAAAAGCAGAAGAAACAAAAGTATTTTGATACCCAAAGTTGTCTAAAATAAAGAAATGAACATAGGTAGGCCCCATCTCAGGCTGGCATACAGTTAATACCAGGGTATGGTGGTAACTAGAATGGATACAGTTATAACTCTGGGAATTTTTAGTTGACCTCATAAATCTGAAATTATTTGCACAAATAATAGCATGGCCTACTTCACAGTTTTCACCCTGTGTTTATAAGCGTTAGGAGCTGGAGTGTGGGTGTTACCTTTGGTCCAGGCACAGCTCTTCCAGGAGGGCCTGGCATTCCCAGACGTCCTGGTGCACCAGGTTCTCCCTGTAGTGAAGGAGAGCAAAACCAATGGATTTTTCTGAAAGTGAGCATAAGCCTCTTGTAGAGAAACCATTTATGTGATAATTTGTAACACTGCATTAAAATTCTATTAGAATTTCTAAAATTCTGTTCTATGTGGATTGAAATCTAACTCTCTGAAGAACTGATAAAAAGGTTGGTTCTGATTTCTTAATGGAAATGAGGTTCTTCTCAGTTACTGAACAAATGTTTGTTATTAGAAATCCCCTTCTAATGTATTCGAGACTTGGTCCAGCTCATCCAGCACTGCAGACTTCCTGCCCAGCTGTGCAGGTCTCCTGAAAACACATCTTTTTTTGTTAGAGTAGATTTTTATAATTAGTTCTTTCAGTGTACTTCTTCACCCCTATTTTTTCTCTTCTGGAAGATAGGGGTAAAATACCTATTTTAAAGAGTGTGTGGAAATACACACTCTTGTGTATACAGATAGCAAAAGACTTCATATGAAATGGGAAGACAAACTTGCAGTATCCCTTCTCTCACTTTCAGTGAGTACTGAGTATTTGAATAGCAGCATCAAATCCATAAAAGAATATCAGCCATGAGTCAGTGTAAGGGAAAATAAAGTGCTGTCACATATGTATATGCCATACATCATCTATTTTCCTAAATATCTCATCATAAAAAAACCCCAACTATTAGTGTCCCTTAACTTTTTTCAAGCTGACAGGGAAGCAATATGTTAAATGCAAAGTTTATATAAAAATGCTTCTAGATGTTTTTAGGGATCACAGTGCACCTTGCTGAGAGAAGCCATAGCTGAATTTTATTTTAATTATCTTTTAAGAAGCAAGTTCATTCCAGGACAGTTGTTTCCAAGACCTAGAACAAAGCACAGCTTTAGGTGCCTATATTACACACACATAACATGGTAATAAAACTACTTTAGCTCCAGCAGGTCCAGGCACTCCTGTTGGTCCCATTAATCCACGTATTCCTCTCTGACCTTGATCTCCCTACAGAAATAGAGAAGACACATCACATACCAAATAATATTAAGAATGTGTTAACTGAAATTAGTTGTAAATATCAGTGAAAGATAGTGAAATTCTGTCTTGTAGCTGGTGCACATAAAATCATAGAATCAAAGAATAGTTACGGCTCTTAGTAAGAAATTCTCACCTTTTCCCCCTGTATTCCAATCCCTGCAGGACCTTCAGGACCTCTAAGACCAGGTAACCCTGGTTCACCCTTGAACAGAAAAGCCGAAGCAGCATTTCAGAGTACTGTATAGACATGGTGCAAGATCAACTCTGTATTCACTTGAAAAAGCTCATTAAAATCATGGATCTTTTAGAATCAGTGGCAAAACTCCCACTGATGTCAGTGGACCCAGGATTTTCTTTCCATATTCAGAAACAGCCATTGTAAAACTCTGTGTAAAATGCATGAAGTAGCATATATGTAATCTTTAAATGTGTGGAGTTTCTGAATATAGGAAAATGCCCTGATTGGAAGGCTATGAAAGGTTGCCTCTAGCCATTCTAATGGTTTCCCTTCTGAATTGCAGGGCACTTTCTGGATTAAAAAGACCCCAGAACTGTAAGCAAGATAAGACATGTACGCCTTCCCTTTCTCCCCCACCCCCCCCGCCCAAAAAAAAAAAAAAAAAGAAAAAGAGAAAGTTTTACCTAAACAAGTATGTTTGAAAGAATTTCTCTGCCCCTCCCCGAAAAATGTGCTACTTTTCCCCTTCTCCATGAACACTCTCTCTTCTAGGTTTGGGTATCAGCACAGGGAGAACAGTAGGAATGCTTGGAGGGAAACAGGTAGGCTGCAAACAGAGATGAACCAACCTTTTGTCCTGGGGCTCCATCTTCTCCTGGAAGGCCAGGCAGACCTGCCAGTCCTGAAGGGCCTGGCTCACCCTGACATCAGTAAAAAGTAAGTCCTTCTAATAAATGCAGACTTGGTACTACTTTTTCTCTGAATAAAAAAAATCTATTTTTGAAAGTTCACTTAACTGCGTTTATAGCAAACATTAATGCATATGAACCCAAATCTTGCTGTTTTTTTATCAACACAACTCTCATATCCAGAACAATCCTATTTTTGGACTGAACTGTAATTTTTATCCATGTAATTAATATTATTAACTAATAATGCTCCAGATCATTCTTAAAAAATAATGCCATCATTTCATGAAGTGGCAGCGTTGAAGTAAATATCAGATAGAGCTGACTGTGACATGATGATTGACATCTTGCAGGTGAATATCAGTGCAAATCTATTAATGGCAGTAGAATTGTTATCTGATTATTTCTGTAAGGTTCAAGACCTGATTCTAGATGAAATGGGATCATTTGGGGTCAAATATGTTCACTCAGCATTACCATATTTTATGAAATTGAAGAAATAAATTGAAGAGTTTCTTTTCTTTTCCAACCCATGTCCCAAATCCCTAACAAACAAAAGCAAAACCAGGGTAGCCCTGTGCCTTTCCATTATCACAAAAGTACTTTTTCATCTAGTCCCATATTTTATGTTAATACGGTTATTAATGACATAGGAGCTGGTTAATATCTTGGTCACTTCGGCACTCAAGTAATCTAGTTACTTGCTTAGAGGGGAGTTTCCTCTCCTCTAAGCAAGAGTGCTTTCGGTCTCGTATCACAGCTTGTGTCCCATTTGAAGGTGCGAGGATGTAGCTGCTGCTCTGTTTACATCCTATCCTGTATGAAAAGGGAAGAAGCAGCATGGTGACCGCTGTTCAGTGCCTTTTTTCACCAGCTCTGGCTATAGCTGAGCTTATGCTAGGAACTGGGAGTTCTGGAAACTGTTCAATACTCTTCATGGTGTTCTGGACAGAGCTTTAGCTGAGCTGTGTGCAACTCTGACTTGAGCACTGGTCAGGCAGGTGGAAATTTTCAGTCCCTGCTTTTGTACAGAACTTGGGTATTTAAAATGTTCCTATTTCTGGAGGTTATTGAAAGTCTGTGCTAAAAATTTTGAAGACGAAGAACCTAAATTTTATTTCTGAACCTATTTTTATGTGCCTACAGAAAGGACACTCAGGAAAAACAAATTTCAAATTCAAATTCAAATAAATAAATAAATAATTCCTCTATTAACAATGTACCTTAGAGCCAGGCTCTCCAATGCCTCTTTCGCCGGGTACTCCAGTCTCTCCTGGCAAACCTTGTTCACCCTGAAGTAGAATTTAGTTTTTAAGAGCATTATAGTGGAAAAATATAAAAGCATATTCTTGGGTGCTTATATTTAAAGAAAGATTAGTCTTTAAATTCATGAAGACTTTTGTCTTTAGCATGATGTGCTAAACAGTTGGGCAGAAAGACTGAGCATCTGTAGCATGATTTGAGCTGTCACCAAAAAGCTGTTGTTGGAAATGATTAATGCTGTAAATCTCTAATTATATGTCTTTTCCTGCCAAAGTAGCTGGTATTTCAGGAGCATATCTGACATCCACAGACAATGCAGCCTTCTCTTTCTTTTTACCAGTGGTAGAGTATACCCCTGTACAATCACTTGAAATGTAAAATGTGATCACTGATGTTGCAAAATACTTTACCTAGCAGGAACCCTTGATGCTTAGACCTCTAGTTCCTTTATACTAAGCTTTAATAGCCTTCAGTTGTTCAAAACTTTTGTCACCTCTTCCAGAAAATCACTTTACATCTTCAGTGCAAATACTTCAAGGGTGACATCTTTCATTAACAATTCTGTATTTCGTGAATCACTCAAGGCTAAATTATTCTGACAGTTTTCTTAACTGCTAGATGCAGTAAATACACAACGTCAGGTCTGACAACAGGCAGCAGAAGTAACAAGGTAGGCAGCAAGTCTGTAAGGTATGTATATTATCTTTCTGGAATGGAAACAGTGCAGTGAGGATAAAAGATGATATTGAAATTCTGGTGGTGTTCTGTGCAAGATGCAACTACTTTTTGGAATAGACTCATTACATGTGCATCTGATATGATGAAAAGGCAAATTCAAGGCAGACAACAACCCTTCCTACGGAAATGTATGGAACAAAATGAAGTTCACTATCTGATACATAGTACCTCAAAGGTTCTGTGATGAACCAGGCCAAAACCTAACTAGATAGCTATCATGTCGGTTTACCAAGACTTTTCAGTGGAGTAGGATCTGCTGTACAGTCTGATAATATTAATAAAGAGAATAATTTCCTGCAACTATGTCAGTACTTAGATTGGTGTTCAGTACTTTAACAAGGATAAGGATAGAGACAGAGCATGAAACAGTAAAAACAGCACAGCATCTTTTAGTTCAGAAAACTCCTTAACCTTTGGTCCAGGTAGTCCCTGTCCTGGTAGCCCTCTGGAGCCGGGTGGTCCTTTTGGGCCCTCCATTCCCTGAAAAGATTAGCTAATTATTAAAAAGAAAATATTATCTGTTATTACGTATTTAATGTGGGGTGAGGGGTAAGTGAAAACTCCACCTTCTCTCCTTGAATTCCAATTCCAGGTAATCCAACTGGCCCAGGTAAACCTGGAGGACCAAGTTCACCCTGGCAAACAAAGTACCATTGCTTAGTTGTGTAAAGATACAGAAACAATCTGGGACAGCTCCTGTGTCAGTATACGCTGATTTAACTTCCCTTTAATCAGTGAAGTTGGGGATCTGACCTTTTGTCTTTGATATATATGCATTTATTCCCTGCTGGTTCAGTGGCAAAAACTGCTAGTCTTTTTATCCCTTTCTAAACCTTAACTTTCCTACAGAATCAGATGCTTTTTGTTACATTTCCTGTTTTAATATGAAGTGATGTAAAATAGGTTGTGAGATTTTATTGGGCATAAATCTCTCTACAGAATACCTTATTATCCAGGCCCTATTGTAGGGACCTTGCCTCATTACACCTTTCGTTGTAAATATCAACCCTGTATTTTGTAGATTTACTGGCACTTTGTTAACTTCCTGGTGTATTTACTGCTCACCTTTTCGCCTTTTATGCTGATGCCTGGAAGTCCACGAGGGCCTTTTGGTCCATCAAAACCACGGTCTCCCTGTATGAAAAAATAATATGCTGTTTACTGTAGAAACACACATCTGTTTTTTCTGAAGTAACTAGAGACGCTGTTTGCTCTGTCATTACGAAAAGCAAAATAAGATCCAGAAAATAGCTTCTGAATCTGTTTTCCAGGATACCAAAGAGGTCATCTTTTCAAATGAGCTCCAAACTGCTGATGAAAGAGCTGAACAAGCTTTTTTTTTTATCTTTCTGCCCACCTCAACTGCTTAAGGTCCTGTTCTGCTTTCCCTCAAATCAATAGCAAAACCACAACTAATTTAAATATAAGCAGGGCTGAGTAATGACACTAACACAAAGCTGAATTCTGCTTATTTGTCTAATGGGTTAATCTTATTAAAGTGTGGCAATGAGGATCTGGTTCTCAGTAAGAATTTTGTGAGAATAAGGACCAGGCCAAACTGTATTGTTGTCTATTTCTAAACATCATTGTCTTTCTAAATGTTTATTTACAAAAACAGTACTCTTGGGGAATATGCAGGCTACTAATAAGGACACAAATATTGTGCTTTCTTGTGCTTCTGCTAATAAAACATGTAAAGACAGATGTTAGCTTGTGTAAATTGGCTCAGAATAGCCCAAGACAATGAAGTGATGTTCCAGATAGGTCTCATTTCACTCTAGTAACACATTCCACCATTTTGACTTTGACTGCAATACATTATATGGATTTCTGTTTAAAATAACATTCTTTACTTCTGACACCCTAGAACACCTGCCTTCATTTTCCTTTTTACTGAACTGTGAGCTTGTAGTAAAAATGTTCATAAGAAAGCAACTGTAAAATTTACTTTAGATTAATAAATCACCTGTTTAAAATGTGTTTCAACCAGAGAGCTGACATACTTGGCCACTGTAAATAAGACCAGATATACACATAGGCTCTGCTGATACATGCTTGATGCCAGATTAGATTTGGCAGTAAAAAGTAGTACTTTTTAATGGAATCAAGAGTTCCAGTAATGCTGGCAGAATTCCAATTTGATTATTTTATTCTGCCTATCTATCTCAGTTGCTCAATACTTGTGATTAGATTATGCACTCTTCTGTACTTGTTCCCACTGTGTATTGTGTTGCTGTTTATTAGCTGTAGTGTTTCTTCCCACATTAATTGGTATTTCAGCGGCAATGGAGTGATCACTAAATGCATTTTCTCCAAATCATTTTTGTGTTTGTTTTCATGCATGAGATCAGCTAAGCAAATACAAAGCATTAACAATGAGGTTAGATAATTTATATAATCATAAAAAATATACTGGATGTTTGAAGATTCTGTGTTGCTAGCTGACCACAGTATTGTGCTAAACAAAAATACTAAGATTTTTAGTAAAGAGACAGTTGGGACCTGCATCTGTAAAACAATTTTTTGTTGTTTTCCTGACAAAAATGCCTTGGTGCATTCATAAAAATGAATGAAGCAGTTACTTATTTAGCTCATATACAAGCTGCGTCACTTTGTTACTGTAACCAAAGGTCAAAGTAACAACTTAGCCTGAGTGTTGGTTTTCAGCAGTCAGCAAAAGGGATTAGCATTGAGTCCGCCCATGCAGGTGCACCTACTACTGTCATTAATTCCGCTGGATCTGAAAATTAGTAACAGCAGCTTTCTTTTCCCAAAAACTGAATTTAGACTTTTGCTAAAATTCATAAGTCCGTGGCTGAGGTATTTCAGAAGCTTAGAAGCCTGTCTTCAGTGGCAGCAAAGATCTCTAAGGATTTAGAAAATAGCATCAATAAACCCCTAAATTTTTCATCTAGGAATCATTTGTACAATATTTTATTTGAAGTCAATTGCTGTAGGCTGTTTTAAAATTATAGCTGGAACCCTTTTCAGGCTCAGATCTCACAAATCAAGCATTAGGTGAATTAAATACTGGCTTTACAGGCCCCAAAGGCTATCTGTGTCTAGAAGTCGTGTTTGGACCAACTGAATTCTATGAAAATATATTGGGCTAATTGATGCCAAATTTTAATATTAAGTTAGAAGCTACTTTCTCAGATTCCTGTGTTTTCTATGGACTTGTTTTGGCATGTACTCATTTAATGGTGCTGCTCTGGTCTTAAAACTCCAACTGCTGTACCTTTGCTCCTGGCAGCCCTTCTCCTGGTGAACCTCTTTCTCCTTGAACACCTTGTGGTCCTTGAGGCCCCTGTTAATGTATGTTTAAAATGGCTTAGAATATGTATTAATCACTCAAATCAAAAGCAGCATGTTCTATGTCATTGTCAGTTTCAAGTACATCTTTAAATTTGAGTGTAGTTATAACTTGTTAAAAATAATACAGTAATATGATATTCACAGTGAATAAATTATGAGCATTCTGGCCTGCAGCAATAACAAAGCAGGCAGTTTTACTTTTCTAGTTACTTATGAATCACAGGTTATGGAGCTGAAGTTCCTATTGCTTATACTTTCTAAATCTTCACTCCCTAAACTTTAGTTTGGTTCACAAATTGTTACCAATCCTTATTAACATTACCAGTACAACCATGAGAGAGACGGAGAACCAGATTAAAGACCATGGACAGCAGTACTGAAGAAGATGTAGCTGTAGAGAGATCTGACTATAATCGGTGAAGGGAATAGTAATATGACTTTCTCTTTTTGAAAGCAGACCTGATAGGAGCACAAAGAGCAACTAAAGCCTTTCACTAAATGGAAGTCCAAAACCTGTGCATATTGAGCCTGCTTCACAGTGTGTTCCCACATCTTCGTTTTTGCCTCTGGTTTATTCCTTGAGATTTCACACGCAGACAATAGAATGCCAGTAGATTTGGCTCTGCATAAATATGCTCTGTTTCTTCAGCAGAGAGCTTCAGAATTATGCCTGGTTCTTCAGTTACACTGCATTCAGTCATAAAAATGAAACTCCTGTGAAGCACATTCACTTTAAAGTAAATTAAAAAAAACCACCTTTAGTATATTTAAAAAATCAGACTCTCTTATTATACCAGTACAGCTGTTGTGGCTAATAAAGATGCACACCACAGGCACCTTTTATTCCACAAAGTAGCTCTTTTCTCTACGCTGTTACTGAAGAGACTTGGGAAGCATTGCTGCCCCACTTTGATTGTTACCACTGGCCTTATTAGTAATGCTCTGTTCTGTGGGCTCTTCAACGAGAACTCCATCCTCTCCAGAGGTGTATTTTCAATCAGGCATGAGATCAGTAGGTTCAGTTGTCAAACCATCTTTCTCTTTTTCCTGGGAGCACCTCTTCTGAAATATTATTATCTTTGCTTGTCTTATGAAAAAACTGCACAAAATTTCCCTCATGGTTGCACTAGAAGTCTTTCAACCAAAAATGAGTTTGAGTTGGCTGAATTGTAAACAGCTCAGTGAAAGATGCTCTCTGACACTTTGTTAAAAGCAACCTTAAAATTGGTGTAATTGTTTTCTGCATTACCTCAAAGAGGCTAAGTTTACAGCCACCAGGAGGAGGAAGGGAAGGAAAAGAAGGAAGAGACTTCAGGGCCAAAACTACTATAGAGTCTGAAAGTATATATATTTATATATATATTTTAATTTCTTTCACTGTTATTTCTGTAAAGGCAATACTGGTCAAATTGTTACCTGTGACCACCTATGCAATCTGGATATCTTTAAGAAGGTTGTTTAGGTTTGACTGTTTCTAATGTTACAGTGGTTGAAATGGAGTCTCTCCCTCAAAACCATGCTGATGTTAATGTTCTAATGATACTGAAAAGCAGTCAACTTTGAAGTTACCACATGCAAATTTGAATCTATCGGGAACAGATTTATCTAAATATGTATGTGGTTTTGCATAAGGTGGTATTTTTCTTAGCTGTTTCAGAGATTAAGGTAATTAGAAAACTTAAGGAACTGGAAACATTCCCAGTTTATTGAGCGAAATGAAAGTCAGACAATGTAGAACGTATGGGAGTGAGAACTAGTGGAAGAAAGAAAAGAGGTGGTATTTAACACACATATATCCTTTTTAACAAAGGAGCACTAAGGATTTTTCCTTTCTGTCCTGTTTTCCCTCACACCAAATACAAAATAGACATACCGTAAGTCCTGGCTCACCAGCTCCGGGTGGGCCAACAGGGCCTGGTCTTCCTGTCAAACCGGTGTCACCCTTCAAACAAAGATTTGCTTTGAAAATGCCTGACTTATGTATTTTTATGTGCATAGCATACAACAACTCATCAGGCATTCTGTGCTTGAAATAATTGATGTAGGGGAATACACGAATGGCAGAGAAAATCTGAGTGTCCTCACAGCCATAAAGCATACAAGGCCCAACACTGAACTGGTGCAGATTCACAGCATTAGGATATAGCCTCAATTCTGCATTGAAAGAAGACAGTGTTGACTCTAAATGGGTAATTATTCCCATCATATTCCTAGTACATCATGTATCACTTACTATCTTTTTCCAAGGAGTTAGTATTTTTATCATAGTGCTTTTTTCCTTATGCCAGTCATCCAAACCAATAAGCACGTTTTTCACAGGATAATTTTAGGGTAAGACTATGTATGCATTTTACTCAGGCATATGCGGCTTGGCTTAGTTATGCCAAGCGTAAGAACTACTGTAAAAACTCCTTTGAAGTACATACTTAAAACGTACTTTCCACCTTCCTCCCCCTGAGTAAGTTTTGATCAACATACAAAATACCTTCCCAGTACCACAAAACCAGCATTTGGAGGCTCAAATTTTCTCATCACCAGCAGGTATAGTCTCTCAGCTGTCTTGGTTTTCATTCTTACCTTACAATATATGTAATATAGAAGATGAGAGATGCTTGTACCTTTGGGCCTGGTAGTCCTATTCCAGTCTCTCCAGGCAAGCCAGGTGGCCCAGGGAGACCTCTTTCACCCTTTTCAGAGAAGGAAAAAATAAACAGTTCTGCTTATAACATTTGTGTTTAACATTTTCATGTCTATGGAAATCAGTTTAACTCAGATTGTAAGTTCATTTTTTGTGTATCCTGACTTTCAAGATATACTCTTTGTATTCTATGAGGTTCTAAGAAAGGTCTTCTTCTTATGATTTCCTAGCAATGTCACATTAAACTGCATTCCCTACACGAAGGGAATGGGGTATAAGGATAAAAGCATTATTGTTGTGAGGTTATATTCACACTATTAATACCTTTTAACGTTAGGAAAGGGGAAATAATGCAGTTCTTGCCTTTGATCCTTGCAGACCTTCAGGCCCTTGGTCCCCAGATTGTCCTTGTGGACCCTATTAAAACAGGAGAGATTTAATGAGATTTTTTCAAGCTTTTAGAACATGGCAGCTTGAAAAGCAATTTCTAATTTGCTGTCGACTGCATGAAAGTACAAGTTACAAATATTTCAAAACTGAAGCTTTCCTTTCTGATGCATGTATAGACTCAGTTACTTGACTTACTTGGAGCTGGGTCTGGTAACTGCGGGAGAGAATTTGTCCCTCCCTTTATTTGAATGCAATTAAAAGTAATCTGTAGTCAAGATTTACCGAAATATCCTAATGCTTGGGCCTTCAGACCAGGAGTACTGGAATGAAAAAATACTAGTGTTTCCATGTACTTCTGTGAGATAAAGAAATAGTTAAGACACTGAATGGGAAAAGAGTGATTTTGGTTTTATGGAACTGTATTTGCTGTGGTGTTTGAGACTGAATGAATTATAAGGATGATTTATTTGTCTAGACTAGTCCTCCAAATTCTTCTTAATTTTGCTGTTTAAGAAGATTAATTTTGAATGCTTTGAATTCAGTGACTCAAAGATTCTATGACAGTTGTGGTATGATACTATTTCATAGCTTTGAATCCCAGGGAATCAGGTATTGTTTGATTTATGATTTCCTTTCTTTTTTTACCTGTAACCCTCTTGTTCCTCTGGGGCCTACTGGACCTTCTGGACCCTGAAAGGCAAGTGGAAAAAGAGATACATTTATGTATATTTCGATTTGGTCAAAAGCACTTTTAGAGAACTTTTTACTGAAGTATCTTACTTAGAAATCTTTACATTAAAGTAAAAAGTAAAATCAAGAGAAGCTCAGCAGCCAGCAAGTGTTTAATAAATAGTTTAAAAATTGACTGTGATAATCAGAATGCAGAGTAAGAACAGAGTTAATTATCAAGGACCAGTAATACAGGATTAAACATATTTGCTTCATCTAAAATATTTCTCAGCAATTACACACCAAATCTTGAAGACTGGTGCTAGAAACCTTGATTTCATTTTCACCTCTATTTCCTTTGTTTACTACTTGAAGTCTTCTGCCTCTATTAAAGTCAAACAGAGTTTTAGCATTGTTATACACTGGCTTAGGTTTGGGCCCTAAGAGGAATCACATGAAAATATAGAAGGAGCTGAGAAAGTTACTGAAAATGGTATCCTTGCTTACTTCATTTTTCTTGAACTGTCAGATGTTAATTTCCCTCAGCCTTTGAATTAACATTTGTCTTAAATGTATCATCATGATTGTCACTGAGGAAACTGGTTTTTCTGTGCTTTAACTGTGCTTCTTGAAGGCATAACAACCTTTTGGCTACTTACTCTGTCTCCTTTTATCCCTGGGATTCCACATTCCCCTCTTTCACCCTGGAAAGGAACAGGAATATTTATGAGGTATATTGAGCATATCATCCTTATTCTTTGGGTGCTTTAGTTGGGCACCTAAATGATCTTCTATTCATGACATATTACAGCATTTGTGCAGTAAGTTCATTTTGGAAGGAACACATCTTTAATTAGAGCTTGTGCAGCAACTGGTAAGATGATGTTATTGTTCATTACTGGTATTTATAACAAATACAGCACTATACATAACAAACAATAATAACATCAAATATCTGTGTGTAAGCAGAAGTTCTGACTAAGAGTAGTACCTTCTCTCCTTTGTATCCAGATTTCCCCTGGGAAAATAAAAAAAAGCAAAGCAGGTTGTGAGGAAATAGAACCCAAATGTAAGCATGTGAGTATCTGTACTACTAACATTCTACTCTCTAGAAGCATTTCACATACTGAAGATGACGTCTGATAAACGGGAAATATGACTCTAAATACTGCAGCTACTGGTGATGATAGATGTTGTTTTATGTGTGAACAACCTTAGGGATTTTGATCATGTAAAAGCATATCAACTAGAGTTCATATTTCTTTAGCGAGGAACATACTAAAATGAGAAAGCAAGAAAAAAGTCACAAATTATAAAGGATGTAGTGAATAGATAAGAAAATATAAAGTAGAGTGATTAATATGTGAATGAATTCAGAGTTAAGTGGTAAGAGGCTGGTCCTACAGTTACTTCTTTATATGTATTTTGTTTAATTTTTTCATTGCTATGACACACTGGATTCTTCATTTGCCAAATGAAAAATTTCAACTCACCCAGAAAGATGTAGGCAGTGTCCATTTCTGTAATGTTCTTAGATTATCGTATCAGAGCTTTTTACAGTTTTTAGGAGGGACTATGCATTATTAGAGAGGATTTTCTAGGTCACTCTTATAAGAAGGAATTATTTCTTTTCTTTAAGCAGTGATAACATTTTCATTTCTAGTGTTAATGAATCATTAGCTGGCAAACCAGAACTGAATTCTATTTTTTTTAAAAAAAGGTGTTTTGCTTTGAAGGAACACTAACTGCTCATGGGAGAAGGTAAAAATTCTTTTCTTACCTCTATTCCATCTCGTCCTGGAATTCCATTGAGACCTGGCTCCCCCTATGAATAATCCAACATCAGGATCAGTGAAATCAGTGTAAGATAGTGTTGTCCTGATTAACTGAGTAGACAGTGAAATACAGGCAGCATACCAGCTCCCTCTTTTAACTGTCTGATGATTTTATACATTAGATATAAGCTTTTAATTTGTAAAGAATCTCAGTCTTTACTACAGCAAAAGGGTGTAGGTGAAGTTTTAAACACTCACAGGTGGAAAGTACATGGGCACTATTAGGACAGTTTTTTTATACTAATGAAGTACCAACTCTTTCTTCTAAACCTGAAAAGTCACATCACCTTTGTTCCTTTCAGGCCTGGTGCTCCATCATCACCAGTGCGACCCTTTTTACCCTGAAAACAATGAAATAAAATTAATAAAATTCTGATATGTTAGTCAACTAATTATGTTTTACAATATATAGACTTTTTATCTATTTAGGATATTTGCTTCAGCCTCTTGCTCTCGCTCTTGTGAGAGAACTTTTCAAGAGCTTCTCAGGTATTAATGTTTGATTTGGGGCTAGTTATATCCAACTGCTCAGGTTGTCTCATTGTAAGTAACAGGTGAATTACTGTTCCACACAGGAAAGTTGCTCTTTCCTGCCTTTTGAACTGCTGTGGCTAAAACGAGAGCCTCAGCACATCACGCTATTCTTTCAGGAGTGTCTGATGACATTCTTGGGTCTCTCTCTGAGTTTCCTATTGGTGTGACACTTCCATGCAATGTAATTAGCATTGAACATTCAACTTTCGTTGTCTCGGGATTTGGGTTCAAATAATTTCCTAAAAAAAGAATCCAATAATCAAATAAATCTTGATCTACAATGTTATCAGTTATTAGAGAAATTACAGCTACTTACAGCAGGGCCAGGAAGGCCTCTTTCCCCCTTCTCACAGTTACATGTGACAGCCTGGGGACACTTTGAATGAAAATAGTCCAAATCAGAACATTTTAATAGAAGAGATAGAGAACATATGAACATTGCTTTTAAGTTACTGTATGTAATGACGTGGTTATATTTACATATTTTACAGAAATCTTTTAACTGTCCATTTACCACTCATGAGGAATGTGGTTTCATCCAAAATCTGTATCATTCCTAGTCCTGAAAGTGGCAATGGCTTTATCTCCAAATTATTCATAAGGTCAGTTTATTGGTGTGCTGTGTCTATGATTATAGATTTGGTTTGATTACTAGCCAATGTACAAACAGCCAAGACAATGGCGTAAGAGAACATCTTATATGCTTGATCCACTTCACCACATGTAGGATAGATTGCAGTTTAGCTCTAGCTTGATCTATAAACAAAACATGTTAGGGCTGTATACTTTTATCTAGTTAATGCAATTCATTGTAACAGTTTATAATTGTTCTTTTCTTCTGCCGTCTCTACTCTCATGTGTCTCAGACATCATTATGGTATGTAGGATCTTGTAGAAACTTTAAAACCATTGCAGAATACAGAACTATTACAGATGCTGGGGTAATTTTTGGAAGAGGAAAAAGGAATGCTCTTTTTATTTTAGGGTTTATCATTTATAAAACTTCCACTAGATGTCTAGAAGTGAAGGGTTTAAATATCATTCTTACCTGAACTTCACAATTAGTAACTATTTGTTTTCCAATGATAACACTGAATGTCTTGCTACTTCAGCATTTGTTTTGACAAAAATCAATATGCCAGTGGAAATGAATGAAAAATAAAATGCTTTAAGTTTTGCAAACACTCAGACTATTTACCAGTTTCTTTGAGCTGCTTATCAGAACAGTCTTGGCTGAGATAACTGTACCTGAAGTGGGACTAACATCTTTAAAAGGAAAGTTAACTTTAACACCAACTTTCATCCCCCAGAATGGCAGCCAGACCTACCAGTGGCTGCAGGCAGGGTGACACAGTGTGGACAAACTGGAAAAGTGCAATGGTTGAGCTTTAAGGTCCTTCCTTCAGGAAGAGCATTATGGGCCAGACACACACACCACATTCAGCTCTGTGTCATGTTTTCTTATCCACTGAGTCTGCTGGATGATGTGCAAAGATGTATCAGCAAATTCTTGCTAACCTGAATACTCACTCGTTCTTTTTCAACTTTAAAAATTGGGAGGGAAAGTAAATGACATTAGGATAGCAAATCGAAGCTCTGTCCTGCAAACGCAAAAGCATGTTTTACTTGAAGGCAATCCCATTAAACTAAGTATTTCACCAACTTCCTGAACTATCAGTTTTCCTGAATTATGTTTCTGTATAATTGTAAACATCTGTATTACGCAGTAGTTCTGTACAGGAAAAAAACCCGAACAAAACAACTTACCTCTTCCTCAGAGAGATCTTTCTGTAAAGACAGATATTCAAAACAACATTAGAAACTTAAAGTCATACTCCAGCTCTACAGGAAGGCCGCTGAAAGATTATAAAATAAATTGCTTCAGCAAACAGTTAATTAAAGTACAAGATTAACATATTAACTAACATTAATTAAGTTTTGATTTCTGAGAAACCTTCTAGCAATCTGTCCATCCTAAAAATTAATTAAAATTATTAAATTCCTAGTATGGATTGTAGACTGCACAAATCACTGACTCCCCTTGTCCAGCCATTGTCATTTGCTAAAATTACAATGGTAAACAGACCTAAGCCAACATAGGATCTGTAGCAGATAAATAGGAACCCTGGAAACTATATTGTTTCCAAAGTCTGGAATAGCAGCAGCTCTCTAGTAGAAGTAAATGATACACACTCTACACTTGGGAAAATCAGAAGCTCTTCTAAGCATACTATCAGGCAAACACACAAAATGAGAACAGCCAGAACACCTTAGAGAAGATTTGGCTTTAACAGTTATCATATGAAGTTATCATCATTGAATTAGCTGTTACTTTTTAGGTCTCTACAACTGAAACACCCACATGGAATGCATTCCCCCCACTTTATACAACTGATATAGTCTCTTGAGAGGACATAAATGTGTTGATGTGCAGCAACACAATGCAAATCTCTAAAAATCACATGTATACACATATATGTATGCCAAAGCCATTATTTAAATCAGACAACACCCATATTCTCAAAAGCAGGAACCTGTGATCGCCTGTTTGGAATAGGTAAAATAAAGGGTGTTTAGACACTCAAGAGATGGTTGATGTCATAAAAAAGCAATGGTAATACCAGAGAAGAAGGGAAGGGTGATACGCAGGGAAACCAATGCAACAGTCTGCAGAGTGGCGGACTGTTGCAGTGAAGGACAAACGGGAAAGCCAGCTTGTATACATGCTCAAGACCTGTATGAGCCTGTATGACACTTAGGTGTCAGTTTCACTGCAGAAGTCTCCAGATACAGGAGTCTCCTGGGGTTTTATATCTCTGTGCATGCCCAGATAAGGACTTCACCCACAGCTTGTGTCACTAGATCTGTAGGCTAGAGGATGACTGTATTCTCTATACTTGACAGGGAATATTTTCTATAAATTAAGTTCATATGCAGAAAAGAGGCACCCGCACAAAACTTCAAGCTCAATTTAAACATTTCCTCTTGATTATGTGGTAGGCTTTCCATGGAAATTTAAAGATGTCTATCACCAAGTTCAAATTTTATCTAAATTGACGTATCTCTATTAAGGGCTACAAATTTATTTTCACTTCTGTGTGCAATTTTTGGTATAAAAGGCAATGACACATTTCTGTTTCCTAGAGAAGAAAGCACTGGGATGTCAAAAATTGTTGTAGATTTTGTTTATATTTTTTAAGAAAGGGGGTTTAAAATACCTTTATCGGGAGGAAAAACAGAAATACAAATAACTTCACAACAAGTCTTTTGAAGTCTAATCTGGTTTTCAACTTCAAATATTTTGGCTGGCAAAACCTGAATGCTGGGGACAGAAACAAAACCTGTACTTTGGCACAGTGGTCTGGTTAACTGGTGGGCCACTTTAACATGTAAAAGGTAGAGGTTTCTTCAATAGCATAAGCATTCCAAAATAGCGGAAATCAGACCATATGCATAAGTTCCTGTAACTATTTCAAATTCTTTCTCATACATACCATTTCTTTGACAACCTTCTCCACAGTTTCTTTCTCCTGAAGGTTGAAAACAAACCTGGATGCTGGGACACTGGCCAGGAGCCGGAGCTTGGCAGCATTGCTGACCTCCTCAGCCACTCTGGTCATTCCCATTGTGAAAAATACAATACCTTGGTGTTTAGCATCAGCTATAGCTGCAAAAATATCTGGGTTTCTTGGATGGTCCACTCCATCAGTGAACAGCACAGCTACTTTAACACTACCTGCAGTCCCTTCAGTCATGTAGAGTTGTGTGAGGTTAGTTATAGCGTAAGTTGTGTAGGTGCCATGACCTATGTAGGTGATGGGAGCAAGATGGGATTTGAATGCTTCAGGACCTTTCCAGTCATGGAAAGTTTGCTCCATGAAAACAGTGCTGCTGTACTGTAGTAAGGCCATCCTCCAGCTAAGGGTACGTCCAGAACTAAGCTGCAGACTTTTCATTCTGTCTACTGTTTCCAATACAAATTTTTTCTGCTGTTCATGATTATAATCCTTAGCACTTTCAGAGCTGTCCAGTAAAAAAGAGATTTCCAGAATGCAGTCTTCATCTAGAATAAACAGGGGAGGTAGGTGAGTGGAGTGATTTCACACTAAACCCCATTCTATCCCTACCCTTACATGTATTTCAGGCTTCAAATTTGTGAGTGAAATTATTTTAAACATCTGTCATCACAAATGTGAGACCCTCATGAAGACAGACTGTATAGAGGCTGAAGAATTTGCTCCAGAAGAGGTGCCCCAGGGAATAAGAAACTGAAAGCGAGTTATGTCATGCAGTATAAAATGAGGAGCGTTGTAGTGGTTTTATATATTCATTATGTCCTCTTGCCTGATATTTCACTGAATATCCTACCAGGATGAGGACTGGGAAGGTGCAAGTCATCTCTAGGAAAAAGAGTCTTACTGAATAAGACACTGGAATGTAATTTGATGGGGCTAGATTTTGTCCCTGATACTGACACAATGACATAGAAGTTTTCAAAAGTAGGATCTGCAGAATATTATTTTTCTGAACTACTGACATTACTTCTATAGGTATAGAGTTATATGGGCTATTGACAGTAACAGGCTATCAGCTATACCACAGTAAAGCCCCAAAGTAATTGCTTTTTCTGAAGTACACAAAAGGGGAGGAGAAAGATGGGAGTAGAAAGATAAAAGTGCAAAAATAAGGCATGTGAAAATGCAGGATGAGGTGAGTCTGGCTGATTATAAGCAATATCTTAAAGGGCAAGTTAGCTACATAGTCCAGAATCCAAACAAATGAATCGG